>JANAVB010035641.1:0-12295 GCA_029216955.1 Iris pallida | reverse complement strand
GATTTGAAAATGAAAGAGCTTAGGACACTTTGGAAGAAAAATTCTACTTTATTTATAGTTTTTCCAAAGGCTGAATTTGGACAAAATTCTTTGAGAGAATCTCGACAAATAGTTGTTGCATACGTAACTACGGGATAACCAAGTTCAAATCCAATAGGCACTAACCAAACTCGGGCCAAATTCTCCTGGTGTCCAAAGTTTGATTTTTGGGATTTTTACAAATCGTATTTTGGTCTTTTTAAAAAGTTTAAGCAGTTTAGGAGCTTTGTAAAATAGGCTATTTTCAAAACAAAGGTTATTTTGAAAATATTTTGGGATAGCCTATTTGCCAGTACGACTCAGTGTATACGTATTTCTAGACTCAGTAAGATATAAAAATATACTGAATATGAAATACAGACTCAAGTGATAAAATAGCTTCAGTCTTGAACGGTAGCAGTAGCATATCTTTAGCAATTGTCCAAGTAGCCCTTATATTGCGACAGGGTTAGATCAGTTATTAAAATCAGGTTTGACCATGACTAATGGGCCAACATATACTCACCACGAGTGGAAAATTTGATTTGGTCTGGTCCTGTCGGATGCAGCATGAAGATGTAATCCTTCCAAGCAAAAAAGTGAGGATGAGTCTTCTACAAATCATGGTGTATGCATACCTGATGATGGCAAAGTACCTCCTTGTACATCTTTATCATTTCAGGATAGCCTTGTAAACTCCTCGTTGTAAGGAGTATATTCTTCGTAGAGTACTTCACCCCAAGACAGCTTTGAGATGGCGAACATCTCGTGAAGGGCCAACCCCATCTCTCCTCCTAGGGTATATAAAGTTCCAGTATGGTAATTATACATCTCCAGCAGCGCTAGGAACAAAGTTTGGTTGATATATATGTCGTATTCAATAGCTCTCACGGTACGGCATAAGCCAATCTCCTTCAGCTCTGCCTTAAACTTGCCCAGTATCCACAAAGTTAGGCTATGCTATTAAGTGTTAAAATGGATCCAGCCTTCGACTCAAAAAGCTTCTTTTGGATATGAGACCCCTTGTGAGACTCGTCTCACAGTATCGATATTTATATACGGATACGTATTTATGTATTGTGTTTCGTATTTTCTTGGTTTTCGAAATATTTTAAAAAAATTCTAATTTATAGATTTTCTCTTTGATCGGCATACCGCCAGTATACCAGTATATACTGACGGCATACCTATCACTCCTATTTTCTATTATATGTATTTTTGGTGTACATGTACGAAATTTTGATATTTGTTAGGTGACCCGTATTTTGACTTGTCTTTCTTAGCCTTGACTTGGTTTAATCTTGACTTGGTTTAACTTGGTTTGGTTCAACTTGGCTTGGCTTTGCTTGGTTTGGTTTGGGGTTGAGATGAGAGGGTTTTGTATAAAAACCAACTCTCTCTCTCTCTCTCTCTCTTCATTTCTTATTCTCTTCTCTTCCACTTGGAGCTTAATCCTAGTCAAGTACATCTTGCCAAATCTTGAACAATATGGTTTGTTATTATTTTGTTTGTTCTATTCTCTTCCTTGCATGATTCTAAGCCTCGTTAGAACTTTAAGTTTTCGGTTTTGATGGTTACATTTTTATACGTCTAAGTTTGTAACTTTTCTTATTTTTCTTGGTTTGGATCTCTTAAACGTTGTTATTTTCGAAAACTAATGGTTCCATGTTATGGGGAATTCAATTCTATCCAATTTTGGCTTTTGAACTACTTGATTTTGACTTTGTATGAAGAAGTTATGTCATTTTTCGTGTTCATTGGTTCCCTACATCTTTTGGTGTTGTCGGGACGATAAACAGTGTCGCGCGCAGCGTTTTCGACGCACGTCGTGCTTGTGCCGTAGGCATTTTTTCCCCCACGCGTAGTGCATCTCGTACACCGCACGCCGGCGATTTTTTGTCGTGCGCCCCAGCGCCGTGCTTGCGCGCACATTGCGTCATGGGCATTTTTGCTCGCACTGCGCTCCCGTACAATTTTCTGCCGTACGTCCGCTCGCCGTGCTTGCGTGCACCTTTCGTCATGGGAAGTTTTGCCGGCATGTGTAGTACGTTTTATGTGCAGCACGCAGACCGCACGCCGTGCATGCGCGTAGCATGTCCGTGCGCGAATGGCTATTTTTGACTGTTTTGTCCGTTTGAGTTTTGTAGCTAGAATCTTGAAAACTCAAAACATGAAAGTTGTAGATCTTGTCGTGGCTTCAAGATTCTTCTTGTTTCACCTTAAATGGTGTTCACATGCGACTAATAATTTCAATCATAGTTTTGATCTTTTGGCATATTTTTTGTACTTGGTCGTTTTTGATATTTTATTCGACTGTAATAAATTTTTAACATGATTAAGTGATCTCATATAGTTAGAGAATGATTGTACACCTTATATATACTTGATACTAGCACATGTTCAATTATTCTATGTCATGTACTTACTTTATTTATTCCTTTTCACATGCCATGATATATCTTTCCTTTCGATTATTTCTTATATGCTACGATATGTATTGCCATGCCTTTCCGGATTTATTGTACTTTGCAGTCTATGTCATGTCTAGAATTTTTTTTGTTGTAACCCGTCATGGCACACTCATGTTACATGTCTTACATGCTTACAAGATAGTGACCTGTCGTGGTACACTCTTGTACATGTCTTTTCTTGCTTACATGATAGTGGCCTGTCATGGCGCACTCCCAATTTTCTCTATAGTGGCTCGTAGCACACTCGTAGCTTCCAGCTTATTATTTTTCTTGTTGTGGCTTGTTGTAGTGCACATTCTTGCTTTTGTCCAATCTTGCATACCATGTCTAGGATGGATTCTACGGAATACCACACCCAGAATCCAACAAAAAAACGTTAAGGACTAAACAACTAGCTTGATTACCTAGATGTATTGGGAGGGATGAATTTTTTTGTTGCCTGCAAGTCCTTTGTCCCGGCCCCAACCTGAATGAATTTGGAGCTATCTGTCATGATGAGCACATTTTCAGCGCACCGTCGAGTGTTGCACCTTTTATATGTTTTAGGGTACATTTATCTCATGGGCGATGTACCCAATATTAGATCTTAGGATACATTTGTCTCACGGGTGATGTATCCACCATTACTTTCTTTTCCTTTTGGCCTGGATAAGTCGGATAGTCTACAGGGTAGGTAACTGGATTGGATTTCTCAATAGTGCATATGTTAGTAATTAGGATTGTGCAAACCCTAGTTAGAAAACGTATAAAGCCGTACTTATTGCTTGGTCGTGATTGTTGTATGGAGTCCAGTCTAGTCTAGTTTTGTCTAGGCAGTATCTGGATTGTTTATTTCAGTACATTATTGTTTATGCTTTACTTTTGTCAATAAATGATTTGAGACTAAGTTCTATTTAGGGGAAGAGTTACAACCTCAGTCCTTGTTTGGTTTACGGGTTGTAACTTGGGTTTCGGAATAGTTTTTTAGTCATCTTGTCATTTGTCGTCATATTCAATACTCACACGCTATACATGATCCCTATGATGTACATTGATTAGAGATGAAATTATGTTCAGGAGAAGGGTTACAACACCAGTCCTTATTTGGTTTACGGGTTGTAACTTGGGTTCCGAAATAGTTCCTAAGTTATCTTATCATTTGTCGTTCTATATAGTTCTCACATAGTCACATGTCTGTAACGCCCCAATCCTAAAATACTTGGGACTAGATACGTATCATGCCAGCCGTATAAATACGAGTAAATGAAAGGCTCGTATGTACACATAAGCTGTAAAGTATAGAAAGCTATGCTCAAACTAAATCTCATCCACAAATATGAAGTTTTAATGATATAATCAAATAATCATTTGTACAAACATTGGACGGAGACATATCCACTACCAACAAGTTTAAATAAGAAAGAAATATACAAATAACTGATTTGTTCGAGCGAAGCAAATGACGAATCCAAGAGCAATCATCACGGAGGAAGGAAGACATGGCCTTAGCTAGACCACCTACAATAAATCATGAAACACACACCTGGAGAAATCACTAGGTCCTCATAGGGACGTAACAAGATACAGGAAGAACATGCCATTATAACTGCAAATATAACCACTATAAAACTACAACACAACTGGGTCCCTAACTATCTATGTGATACGCACTTTGAGGACAACGTTCTACGCAGGGGCTGTAGGATCAGCAGAGTAAATAAAGAGAATGGCAGTAGGTAGCCTCATCCGAGTCAGTATCGGCCAGGGCAGAAGGTAGCGCTCATAAGAGTCACTATCGGCCCACAAATGTGTGTAAAAAGTAAATGTAGCCCCTACGCTAGTAGTGTCCCCTCCCTCCCTATGATACTATACATGCGTCGTAACCACGCCGCACCAACACGTGTCACTTCCACAACACTGTTTTATACCTAATAACTGTCAAGTCTTCTAACATGCAACTATTTACAGTTAATCCTACGCATGCGCACGGGTGATCAGCCAACACGCAAGTGACCAATATATGATACTCACAACTCACACACAACTCGTGATACAATCGTGACAAGTTTAATGAAATACACTAAGTTGACGGTAGTCCCTTAACTCTAAGTCCACATGCAAGAAGAAATAATAAACACGAAATATAGATACAATAACTGAATAAAATGCAACTAAATATAAGCAGTAAATATGGTAAGGTATCTTGCCTGGTGTTACGCCTGGTGTGATGCAATGATCCAACAAGTCTGGTTCTATCCAATGGCTGGGGTCGATATGTGAAGGTCCAATATTTCATGAGAAGAGAAACGCGTGATCAGTAGTGATCAATGGTGAAAATCAAGGAGAAATTGTGAAGAACGTACTCATACTATTTTTAGAAAAGTATTTCTAATACTTGAGACTAGATTTTTGTTAGTAAAATAATTTTGGTAAATACTTGAAATCTAAAAACCGTTTTAGGCAAAATTCTCTGTTTGTAAAAGTAAAATAATCATATCTTTATTTATTCGATAACTAAAAAATACTAGAATAAGTTTTATAATTTGAAAGCTACATTTTTGGAATATTTTACTATATGTTTTAATCAACAAAATCTGTATAAAATATTAACACTAAAAAAATGATAAACCATTTTATAATATTTATAATATTATACATATTCATTTCTAAACCCTATTAATAAAGAAAAATGATATCCTTAATAATAATAATAATAATAATAATATAATAATAATAATAACAGTAATAATAATACTAATAATAATAATAATAACAGTAATGATAATAATACTAATAATAATAATATAACAACCTCTTAAATAACCATACTGGTCTCTTCCCCATTTACACAGTAAGAGAGAGAGAGAGAGATGGAAAAAGAAGAGGAGAAGTGGGAGAGAGTAGTAGGGCTTACCGGGGAAACTCCGGTGCGGGCGCTCGGCCTGGCGGCGGAAGGACAGAGCTCCGGCTACGGGGAGGTGTACGGATACGGTAAGGAGGAGGCGCGAACGGAGGCTCGACAGATCCGGGTCCCGAGGGCTGGTCGGAGACTAGGCTCGGGCAAACCGGTCGCGGCGAAGTGGTCGGCGTGCAGCGCTGATGTGGAGGCTGGGCGAATCTCAAAGGGTGGTACGGCAAGGCGCTGTCGTCGGTGCTACGTCGGAGCCGTCGCCTGGTGGCGGCGGCTCCTACACACTACGGCTGGCGAACCCAGCGCTGAATGAGGACGGTGTGGCACGGCGGCCAAGCGACGACAGATACCCAGATCGATGGGCGCATCGCTGAGGAGGCGGATGACCACGAGAAACGGGACAGGGCATGGATGCGACGGCTGATGGGAGATAAGGACCACGGACGAGGCGACGATCGGAGCTCACCAGCGGCTCAACGGAGAAGGGGATAGGGTTCGACACGCGCAACGGAGGTGAGGGTTTCTTTATTCTTCCTCATTTTCTTCTGTTGATGGTGGTTAGAGCGGTGATGATGACGGAGAAGGTGGTTGTGTTTGTGGCCTTATTGATAATGGTAGGGTGCTGGCACTGTACGGCCCGGCCGGGAGATCGGGGACGAGCACGGTGAAAGCGGGGCTGTGGTGGCGATGTTGGTCGTGGGTGGTGAAGGCTGGAACGGGGTTGGTGTTTTGCCGGTGTGACGAGTGTGGTGATCACAGCATGGTGTCCGATAAGGATTCGGGACCGAGATGGCGAGGTCGGGCTAGCTTAGGATTTGGGTTTGTCCGTATCGGGGATATCCGACACGTCAAGATGGAGGTCCGGGATTGTCGAACTCGGGATGGGATTATGATGTATTTGTATTGGGAAAATATATTGGATGGGAGGCACGGACACGATGCACAATGGATAAAAATTTGGTATTGTGGAGTTCATGGAAAAGAAGGCAAGTAACTCTCCTTTTATAGGAGGTGGGAATCCCATTAGGATAAAGACTAAGATAGTTTAAACGCCCATAAGCTAATTTCATAATTAAATTCAAATTAATTTAAACTCGTTTTAAACCATTTTGAGTTTAAAGCTATTCAAAATAAGTCAATAAAATCTTTTCAAATGTAAATTATCACAATCAATTAAATTTAAACCCAAACACTATTTTAAAATACTTTTCGAATAATAAAATATTAATATTAACTAAATTTTGAAAATAGAGTTATTTATAAATCTAAATTTTGTATCCTTATGCAATGAATATTGCATAAAACCTCATTTTCAAAATTACTATTTATATAACCTCTCATGATGTAAAATAAAGAATTAAAAATTCTAATATGACGCATTTTACAACTTTACGAAAAAAATATTTATTATTTATTATTTGAAAAATCATGCTTCTAAATAAAATATTTTTACAAAAATATGTACCTCGCACATATTCGCACTCGTCGAGTAAATACGAAACGCAAATCTCGTACGCTACACAATACAACAATGCGAACTTGTATGCGACGTGCAGATATGAATTACAAAATATATTATAAAAAAAATCGTAGTAGAAATTTAGGGGGTTTATATCCTACCCAACTTACAAGAATTTCGTCCTCAAAATTTAGTGAATAGGTAGGGTTGAGTGCACGATTACTTGAATGATTCACTCATAACTTGAGTGGTTATAATAATGTAGGTCGAGGAAAGACGAGGAGTTAAAGACGAAGATGTAGTCACATTGGATGCCAAGGTTCATAAGTGATAGGTAGGCTAGAGGGAATTCTAGTATAAGATTCGTCCTTCCAGAATAGGTGAAGGCAAAAGCAATAAAGAGTTCAGAGACGATATTACAAATACGTGGTTCAAAGATGACCGAATAATCTCAAAAGAATTGTCAAGGCAGTCGGGGATGGGATTCTAGAGGCCAAGTTTTAATTATGTCCCATCTACGTAGAACAATAGGTAAAAGCGAACCAAAGTGCAATTGGTTGATCAGACCATCATGCACCGGTTCTGATTAGACAACATGTTAGTGAGCGCGCTCAATAACATAAGTCATGAACAAGCTCGATAAATCAATGAGCTTGCAAAGCTAGATTATAACAGCACTATTAGTCAAGATGGTAAAATCATAGGCACGAGAGTTTATCGATAAGAAGTTTAAGCGACGATTTGAAAACGGAATCCAGCAAGCAATTTGAACAACAATAATCTAGATAAAAAAATTGGTATAGTTTAGGAGATATCTCATGGCATCCTAATCAATGTCTAAATTCGAAAAACGACTATCATTTATCCAAGATGTGCAAGCTAAAAAATGCAACCATTTTCCAAATCTCAAAAATTCACTAGCTCGATACTCTTGATTCAAAATTTCATCGTCATATCTCGAATTGTCTCATCAATATTAACTTTGTATAGTCTCTTCAAATTTCATATTCCAACAAAATTAAATTTTTTCATAAAATTTTTTCTCAAATTGGAGTTTCTCCTCAAATTTTAACTCACAAAAATTTAGGTTCCTCAAAACATATTCTCAAATCATAACTTTCGTAACCTTAGTTCTAATCTTCATTATAATATTTTTTAAAAAATCACATACCTCATAATAAATCTCAAACTTTTGGAATTTAATAAATTACCCAATCATTTTTTTTCACCCAATTTAGTTGAGAGTAAAACCTATCTCACCTTGTTAGACCTTTAAATTACCATCATTACATAGTTACTTTATGAAATCATCGAAAGTTTAAGAGTTTACACCCTTCTTGAAATCTACTATCTTCAATACCCTACTTATCATCTCATAAAATTTTCTTATCAATAGGTTGCCAAGAGAACCAATTTGTTCATCCAGAATCTACCCTTATTTGATCATTAAAACATAATCCGCCTAATAAGGTTTACCACATGATTTTTCCTTACGCATATTCAACCATTTTATTGATTATACTACTCTCTTCTAGGGGATTTCTAATCTATTTCTATCCAAAGGAAGTCATGATCCATTTCATCTTAAAACGGAAAATCATAAACACAATTGCATAAACCCCGGAGGAATCAAAGTGAAATATGAGTGAAGCAATTTAATCGGAAAGGAGGAAATAAAATTTGCTAATATTGTATGGAGTGTAGAAGGGGTTATGCGTAAGTAAATCAAGATAAGGTATGAAAAAGGACAAGGTTAAGCAATCAAGTTAACACACAAAGTTTGATGCATAATAAGGAATTAAGTAGGTCACAATCGTATATCGGGTCGAAAGACTTGAGTCAAGAATTGATCTCTAACCGAAGTCAGAAAGGACCATAGTATCATGGTAGGGTTTATAGCTAACCATTTTGACTTGAAAGTCGCATCATAAAATAGAGTACAAGGGGGCATATTTTAATGACACATGATATACCTACATGAAGGTGAGCTGGCCTAGGTCTTACATGTAAAATTTGTTGGAAGAAAAAGTCTAGTGTTGCACTCCAAATATCAAAGTCACGATAGAGGACACCAAATGATCAAAATAGAAAGTGGGTTTTCATGAGGCGCTAATTAATGCACAAAAATAAATGGATCAATTTTAAGCACGAATAAAGATAATTTAGGAAATCTCATAGATCAGGGTAAAGTAAGTTAGGGACACAGTTTCTAGAGAGAGGATAGTCTCTTAGATAAGGGTATGGTCAAGTGAACGATTCTAATCATTTCTAAGTTTTAAACAATTAGGTGGTCACTATAAAAGATCTAGATTTGAAGGAAGGTCGAGTAAGTCAAGATAAGGATATAGTTATACAGTTTGGTCAATGACTAACTATACTTGTGTATATGCCACATCTTAATTATAGGTGGTATGGCAACTTAATGTTGAATATTTGTAACTCATTAGGGTGACCTTGCTTGCTTCTTGATCCTCTACTAATATATGATCTAATCTAAATTTCAAGTTCCTCAAAAGTTTCTCAATAAGATTCTCAAGATGCTCCATCAGATTTCTAATCATTTAAGGCTGTTAAATTTAATCTCTAGTCAACATCGAAATAACCCTTGTATATCGCAAATTGAATATACCCTCTCTCTTTTTATCCATTATATCATAGGTATTTCTAAAACCTTCAAAATAATTTTTTTTCCATCTTATAGAATGTATTGGTCCTTTCGTGATCTCCAACAATCTTAAATTAACCTTTATCATAACACCAATAAATTGTTCCCCAAAGTTTTTTTTGTTATCAATCCAAATTTAACTCAAAATAATCTTATCAACCAATCATCAAATATAAATTTGAAATTTCTTTCAATCGATTTCATATCTTCCAAAATATTTTAAACCAAAATTTTACTATCATCCTTCAAACTCAAATTTTAAATAAACTTGTAAATCGTACCACTAGATTTAAAAATCTTAAGCTATTTCTTATATCGATTTCATACTCAAATAAATCGTAACTATTTTATAAAAATTAACATTTTGTTTTCTCAATTTATCAATCCTTTAGTAGTATCAAAATAAAATCCACCTCTACTACCCAACTTAGAATTTACTAACCCTTAAGATCATACTTTTAGGAAACATAAATGCCTTTATACACAAATAAGACTTCAATGCATACTAATTGTCAATGTAATCCTTCTAGCCATGTGTTTGACCTATGAGCATATACGAGTGTAGTCATCTTCTTAGTTGTCACTAAGCACGAAACTAAGAATTTACGGTAGAAGGAGTCAAGCAAGATGCAAATCAAGGAGGTCAAACGAGAGTTCGGAATTTGAAGTCAAAAAAGGATGTCAAGTAGGTGGATGAGATTCTAGACTCTAATCCTATATTGCAGGCCCGCTCGGTACATTAATATAACCGAAACACAAACTTGACCTGCATGGGCCACCACAAAAATATGTAATGCCCAAATCCCAAAATACTTAGGACTAGATATGTATCATGCCAGCTGTATACATAGAGTAAATGAAAGGCTCGTATGTACACATAAGCTGTAAAGTGTAGAAAGCCATGCTCAAACAATCTCATCCATAAATATGAAGTTTTAATGATATAATCAAATAATCATTTGTATAAACGTTGGGCGGAGACATATCCACTACCAACAAGTTTAAATAAGAAAGAAATATACAAATAACTGATTTGGTCGAGCGAAGCAAATGACGAGTCCAAGAGCAATCATCACGGAGGAAGGAAGACATGGCCTTAGCTAGAGCACCTATAAGAAATCATGAAACACACACCTGGAGAAATTACTAGGTCCTCAGAGGGACGTAACAAGATACAGGAAGAACATGCCATTATAACTGCAAATATAACCACTATAATACTACAACACAACTGGATCCCTAACCATCTATATGATATGCACTTTGAGGACAACGTTCTACGCAGGGACTGTAGGATCAGCAGAGTAAATAAAGAGAATGGCAGTAGGTAGCGCTTATCCGAGTCATTATCGGCCACGGCAGAAGGTAGCGCTCATAAGAGTCACTATCGGCCCACAAATGTGTGTAAAAAGTAAATGTAGCCCCTACGTTAGTAGCTGTCCCCTCCCTCCCCATGATACTATATATGCATCGTAACCACGCCGCACCAACACGTGTCACTTCCACAACACTATTTTATACCTAATAACTGTCAAGCTTCTAACATGCAACAATTTATAGTTATTCCTACGCATGCGCACGGGTGATCAGCCAACACGCAAGTGACCAATACATGATACTCACAACTCACACACAACTCGTGATACAATCGTGACAAGTTTAATAAAATACACTAAGTTGACGGTAGTCCCTTAACTCTAAGTCCACATGAAAGAAGAAAATAATAAACAAGAAATATAGATACAATAACTGAATAAAATGCAACTAAATGTAAGCAGTAAATATGGCAAGGTATCTTGCCTGGTGTTACGCCTGGTGTGATGCAATGATCCAACAAGTCCGGTTCTGTCCAATGGTCAGGGTCGATATGTGAGGGTCCGGTATTTCATGAGAAGAGAACGCGTGATCAGTAGTGATCAATGGTGAAAATCGAGGAGAAATTGTGAAGAACATACTCATAATATTTTTAGAAAAGTATTTCTAATACTTGAGACTAGATTTTTGTTAGTAAAATAATTTTGGTAAATAATTGAAATCTAAAAACATTTTAGGCAAAATTCTATGTTTGTAAAAATAATATAATCATATCTTTATTTATTTGATAACTAAAAAATACTAGAATACGTTTTATAATTTGAAAGCTACATTTTTGGAATATTTTACTATATTTTTTTAGTCAACAAAATCTGTATAAGAAATTAATACTGAAAAAAATGATAAACCATATTTATAATATGTATAAATATTATACATTCATTTCTAAACCATATTAATAAAGAAAAATGATATCCTTAATAAATAATAATAATAATAATAATAATAATAATAATAATAATAACAATAATAATAATAACAGTAATAATAATAATAATAATAATAATAATAACAATAATAATAATAACAGTAATAATAAAATAATACAAATAATAATAATATAACAACCTCTTAAATAACCATACTGCTCTCTTCTCCATTTACACAGTAAGAGAGAGAGAGATGGAAAAAGAAGAGAGAAGCGGAGAGAGTAATAGGGCTTACCGGGGAAACTCAGGTGCGGGCGCTCGGCCTGGCGGCGAAAGGGCGGAGCTCCGGCCACGGGGAGGTGTACGGCTACGGTAAAGAGGAGGCGCGAGCGGAGGCTCGACAGATCGGGTCCCGAGCGGTTGGTCGGAGATAGGGCTCGGGGAAACAGCTCGTGGCGAAGTGGTCGACGCACGGCGCCGATGTGGAGGCTGGGCGGATCTCGGAGGGTGGTGCAGCAAGGCGCTGTCGTTGGTGCTACGTCACAACGG
>JANAVB010035640.1:0-16944 GCA_029216955.1 Iris pallida | reverse complement strand
TATTGAGTCATGGCCAGTGCCCAGCACGGTCGCAGAAGTTTGTAGTTTCCTTAGATTGGCCGGCTATTACCGGCGGTTTGTTTCGGATTTTGCTCGGATATCAGCACCATTGACCCAGTTGACCCGCAAGGATGCGCAGTTTGCTTGGACAGCAGAGTGTCAGAGTTCTTTTGAGCAGTTGAAGAGAGGCCTGATAACAGCTCCTATTCTCACGCTTTCGGATGGAACCAGAGGATTCACGGTGTACTGTGATGCTTCAGGCAGAGGTTTAGGATGTGTTCTGATGCAGCATGGGAAGGTAATAGCTTATGCGTCATGACAACTTCGTGATCATGAGAGGAATTATCCAACCCATGACTTGGAGCTGGCAGCAGTGGTGTTTGCACTTAAGTAATGGAGGCACTATTTGTACGGAGACAGGGTGGAGATTTTCACCGACCACAAGAGCCTGAAGTATGTTTTCACCCAGAAGGATCTTAATATGCGTCAGAGAAGGTGGCTGGAACTTCTTGTGGATTATGATGTCAACTTGCAGTATCATCCTGGGAAGGCCAATGTTGTTGCGGATGCGTTGAGCAGAAGAGCCGGAGCTTATTTTCTAACAGCACAGCCAGAGCTGTTAGCAGATCTTCAGAAGATGGGTATAGAAGTTGTTCTCCCTTCCAGTGTGGCATTGATGGCCAGTATGCAAGTTCAGTCCACTATAGTCGAGAGGATCCGGATGGCGCAGTCGGCAGATTCCAAGCTTCAGCGACTCAGAGCAGAGTGTGAGGCAGGACGAAGATCAGAGTTATGCATTCACGAAGATGGTACACTTCGACATGGTAAGCGTCTTTGTGTACCTAGTGGAGATATCAGGCAGGAAATCATGTCAGAAGCGCACAGTTCTCAGTATTCCATCCCGGCAGTACGAAGATGTACCGTGATATCCGGCAACATTTTGGTGGAATGGCATGAAGCGGGAGATAGCTCGGTTTGTCTCTCGTGTTTGGTTTGCCAACAAGTTAAGGCCGAACATCAGAGACCGGCTGGACTTCTTCAGCCCTTGCCGATTCCAGAATAGAAGTGGGAGCATGTGACCATGGATTTTGTGACTGGATTACCTAGATCCCCAGCTGGTAGAGATGCTATTTGGATTATAGTTGACCGGCTCACGAAGGTGGCCCACTTTCTTCCCTTCAGAGTTGGTCAGTCGACGGCTCAGTTAGCAGAGATGTACCTCAGGCAGATTGTCAGATTGCACGGTGTGCCAGTCAGTATCACCTCAGACCGAGATTCAAGATTCACGTCGCACTTTTGGCGTAGCTTGCAAGAGAGCTTGGGAACCCACCTTCAGTTCAGTTCAGCATATCACCCGCAGACAGATGGCCAGTCGGAGCGCACGATCCAGACTCTTGAAGATATGTTGCGGTCTTGCACACTTGACTTCGGTGGTTCATGGAAGATCACTTGCACCTGGTGGAATTCTCGTACAACAACAGTTTCCAGGCCAGTATCCAGATGGCACCGTTCGAGGCACTGTATGGTAGGAAGTGCAGATCCCCGTTAGCTTGGGATGATATTGGAGAGAGGCATATGCTCGGTCCAGAGATGATTGCCCAGACAGTTGAAGTAGTCAGGCGAGTCAGAGATCACCTTCGAGTTGCCCAAGATCGCCAGCGCCATTGGGCCGATTCTTATCGGCGCCCTCTCGAGTTCTCGGGGCGATCATGTATTCCTGAGGATTTTGCCTAACCGTGGCGTCATTCATTTCGGCGTACGGGGCAAGCTTAGTCCTAGGTATATAGGACCGTTCGATATTCTGGAGCGAGTAGGAGATGTATCCTATCGTCTCGCTCTTCCGCCGTCGCTAAGTGAGGTGCATGACGTGTTCCATGTATCCCAATTACGACGGTATATCCCGGACCCGAGCCACATCCTGGATCATTCGGAATTGGTTGTTGGTACCAACCTTTCGTATGAGGAGAGGCCCGTGTCTATATTGGACCGAAGAGAGAAGATCCTTAAGAACAAGACTATCAAGTTAGTCCGAGTTGCTTGGGGTCATCACTCTTTGGGGGAGTCAACGTGGGAGCGTGAGGATGATATCCGATCGCGATATCCTGACTTGTTTGACTCGTGAGGTATAATGTCTTTCTTATGCCTCATGCCTTCGATTCTTTGCTTGCATGATTGATTGATTGCCTAGTATAGCTTGCTTGTTATTAGTGTAGCTTGTTCTCGCCCCTCTAGCCCCTTGATTAAATTCCGAGGACGGAATTCTTTTAAGGTGGGTAGAGTTGTAATGCCTGTGGTTCGTATTACGTATTTTGGGAATACGTGTACGTATTTTTTTGTATTATTCCTTGTTTAGCTCTCGGCTTGGCTTAACTCTCGGTTTGGGTTGGCTTGGTTCGGCCGGCCCAATGCTTGGTTCATCATGGGCCAAGGGTGGAACACCTTAGCCTATGTTTCTCCTTCATTTCCACCACAACCCCCTACCTACCACCACCCATGATATTTATTTCCCTACCAACCTTCTCTCTCCTCCATAACTCTCATTTATTTCTTCTTCTTCTCTTCTTCTTCTCTTCCTTCTTCCACAACTCCCCAACCATAGGCAAGTGTAACTTGCTTCCACAAGAGAACTCATTTTATGGTTCCATTAGCTTCTTCTCATGATTCTGAACCACATTAGAACTTGTCATTTTCCATTTTGAGGCTTTGATTCTTGTAGATCTAATTTAGTATTTTCGAATTTTTAGTGGTTTTGATCTATCAAACTCCTTTATTTTTAAGTTTTGATGGTTTCATGTGGAAGAGAATTTTATTCTACCCAATTTAGACCTTTGAAAAGTTGGATTCGGACTTGTTTTGACCAAGTTATGAGCATTTGAAGTGTTGCGTTCCTTCCTTGGAGTTCTTGCTGTTCTTGCCCTTTGGAGAAGACAGTGAACAGTGTGCTAGCTTTTTAGCTCACGCCACTGAGCTGTACGCTGCTCTTTAGCATGCGTACGCTGCCTGCTGTACGCTGCTCTTTAGCGAGCGTACGCTGCCTGCTGTACGCTGCTCTTTAGCGAGCGTACGCTGCCTGCTGTACGCTGCTCTTTAGCGAGCGTACGCTGCCTGCTGTACACTGCTCTTTAGCGAGCGTACGCTGACTCGTGTACGCTGCTCTTTAGCATGCGTACGCAGCCTCGATACGCTGCCTATTGGCAGCGTGTCTTTTGGTACGCTAGCTTAAGCGTACGCTGCCTTGAGCGTACGCTAGCTCGAGCGTACGTTGACCCATTCGGTACGCTGACTTGGGCGTACGCTGTCTATTGCGTACGCTAGCGTGCGCGTGCCCTAGACCATTTCGTACGCTAGCTCAAGCGTACGCTGCCTTGAGCGTACGCTAGCTTGAGCGTACGCTGACCTGTAGCCTGAGCGTATGCCCTTGCGCTGAGCGTATGGCCTTGGCTGACTTGGTCTTATGTCAGCGTGGATCTTCTATAGCCCTGTTGATATTTATTTAGATATTTTACGCTCATTTTATATCCTTACGGCTTTTGTCCTGAACTTGATAATCTTGAATTTACTTGATATGTTTGGAATTGATAATTGAGCCTGACACGATAGTGACCCGTAGTGGTGCACTCCTGACATGAGTAACCTGACATGACCTGTTAGTGGCCCGTCGTGGCGCACTCCTGACCAGTACACTTGACCTGATAACCTGACATGCTATATCTTGATAAGCTGTTGCGACGGCTACCTGACATGACATGACTTGACAAGAATGAATAACCTGGACACCGTGGCGATTGTGCTTGTATAATAATCCAGTCCTATCTTGCATCATGTCTAGGACAGGGACTCCTGAGTACCACGGTCAGGAGTACCTATTGAAATGGACTAAGGTTAATAACTAGATTAATACATTAGTCATGAAGAGATTTCCCAGCTACAGGCAATCCCGTTACCTGGGCGTGCCGGGGATCTGTAGCCTGCCGTCGAGGGGCACATTTCCAGCACACTATCATGTGTTGCACCCTTCAAGCTACTTAAGGGTACATGCGTTTCCTGGATGATGTACCCACCTGAATTCAACCCTAATCTTTCGTTCTGGGTAACCTGGATGGTCTGCAGGGCTTGTGGCTGTGGAATAATCTCGCTGCATCTTGTTAATAACTAGGATTGTGATAACCCTAGTTAGTTAAAGTATCAAGCCGTAGGTCTTGCTTGGCCATGAGATGATTGGATGGAGTCTAACAAGTCTAGTCTTGCCCTGATCTTGTTCCAGACTGTTACGTGACCAGCATGCTTGTATTTATTTTCTCGATAAATGGTAAGAAACCAAGCTCCGTTCAGACGAAGGGTTACAACCCCGGTCCTTGTTTGGTTTACGGGTTGTAACCTGGCTATCTGAATAGTTCCATGGTTATCTCGTCGTATATCTTCCTGGCATGTTTTCCTTATTTCCATATTTTACCATTTATTTATATTTCCTGTCTTTTATTATTATTTATATTCCTGTGCTGATTGCTGATTTTAGTTCTTAAGTGAAGCTCCTTTGTGGCACTTACTCTTTCTGGGGTCTGACCCAGCTGGTTTTGTGTGGCCAGATTTCGGAGCAGCTCCAGAGGATCTACCGACTTTCAGCCAGATGGTGGCCACTAGACGGAACCCTGGCAACGAGTGGGTTATTTTTGGCTCTCCCACTCATTGTGAACATTATTCTTTTGAGGCGTTTAGCCGACGAGCACCTGTTTAGCTCGATTGCACTTATACTTACTGTCTGCCTATGGGCTGTAACATGATTAACAGATCCTAGGGTTGATCATGTATGACTAAACTCTTGCTAGTCCTGACATTTTGTACGACTAGCTTCATGATCAGCTGAATATGTAATATTTGGGACGCCTTATTATTGTATATTTAATGATCATACATCTTGTAACTTTTACTTACTTGCTTGTGATTGAGACAATATGCTTGTTCATGACCTTAAGAGACTGCTGGCTTGTAGATAAACCCTCATGTATCTAGACAGCCGTGACCGTATTGTGAGATGGATTCCATTTCATATACGTAGCTGGCTATGTCTGCCCCCGCTCTCCAGTATTCTGGTTCTGGGGCGTGACAACTGGTAGCTATTGTTGTATGCAAATTCTGCTAGCAGTAGATGAACGTCCCAACTTGACTTCAAGTCAAATACGCAGAGCCGTAACATGTCTTCGAGAATTTGATTCACATATTCCGTTTGGCCGTCGGTCTGAGGATGGTAGACACTGCTAAAGTTTAACTTAGTCCCCATCGCAGACTGAAGGCTACTCTAGAAGCACGACATAAATTGTCCATTCTGATCCGAGACGATGGACACTAGAACTCCGTGCTGTAGGGCCCAATCCGCGAAGGCACTAGATAGAAGAAAGATCGAATTGCTGGCTCTGCAACAGAAGACGATTGATCTGGGTGAGTGGACGAAGTCTCATTTGCAGATTCGCTTACGCCTATTAGGAATCTGAGTTTTTGATTGAATGCTTTTGTTAATAACAAGATGGTAAATCAACGAGTATGCTTTAAGAGAATTCACATGTTGCCTTGCTAAGAAATGAATGTTGCCTTGATCAAAAGAACCTTGTCGTGCTAATAACAAGACGGTAACCAGTATGTATGCTTGTTAGAGATTTCACATGTTGACATGCTAAGAACAAGAAAAGAGAGAACCTGTATGCTAAAGAAAGAATAATTTGCATGCTAATAAGAATACTTGTTGCCTGCTAATAAGAACTGATATGATGCTTGTCATGCTTGATAGAATAAAATAAGACAAATGAATCGAATTGAATGCTTGATCATTGCTTGTTGCTAAGTATGCTTGAGAATTGTAGACATGTACAGACGGACTTGTACATGTTGACTTGAATAAAGAAAGGCACGAAAAGAACATGTCGTATATCTGCTAAGGTACGAAAAGAACATGTCGTACATCTGATCACAAATATGTCTCATCTGATAGAACTTCTAGAACATGTATATGGTCTCGGACAACTCGTGCACGAGTAAATTTTGTCTTTCGGGTGGTATCTGGGGGCACCTGGAACCGCTCGGCCTAGGAGAGATTATGAGCACCCTGGGTAAAAGAAATCCATGTTAAAAGGGTAGCCAATATCTGAGTCCTTAGCGACGAGCTGAACCCAAGAGAGTCACAGCGGCTAATCATGGGTTTCCCATGGACCATCATATAGATAGGTGTTGGTTGGTGCAGAGCTGAACCGGAGAGTCACAGCTGCCAATCGAGTCTGCATGTGTCAAGAATGTTTTCCTAAGAGCTAACGATGCAGAGAAGAACAGGGATGACTATGTTGGTTTTATCATATTTATGCTAATCCTTATCTTGTGCAGGGATGGACAGTCGGCTAAGGTAAGAATCACTGAATAAGTGATAATACGTATTGCTTGAGTTTGCTATGTGAATTGTTTGCAGAGATTAATCGGTGCCATGAAATGCTAAGTTCCACTAAAGAAATGATATGATTTCATGCTTATAATTGTCCCTAAGTTGCTTGAACAGAGAAATGAATATGCTCATGAAACACGTTGTGCACTGCCCATGAAATGAATGGTCCCTTGTATGCTTGACATGAAAAGAAAAGAAATGTACTGCGGCTTTTCAAAGATGTTTTCAAAAGAATGTAAACTGACTCTATATGCATGGAATGAATCTAGGTAAAACTAGCAAGATCACATCACAAGAAACGTTTTCTCACTAAATGAACAATGATCATTTCAGACAAATTAGCTCTTTGTTCACAATCACCAGTATGCTGATATACTGACCCACCATCAGTCTGCATGCGGGTGCACTATGCATCGAGAATGATAGTCCGAAGTGATAGCCCGAGCCTCATCCTCAGGAGCCAGAAATTAGAAGAGATGCCAAGAGATGACATCTGTTGCAAGAGTTGGTTTTGAATATAAAGGGATGTAATATATGGGAACGGGATCATTATAATTTGTAAAGTTTTGAGAGAATGTAACATTGTATCAGAGAGAATCGAGAGCTTGTAATCTGTTCAAATGAAATCAATAAAGAAAATTGTTTCTTGTTACCATTGTGTTCAATGCTTGTATTCTGAAATATGTCCGCTGTTGCTTCAGTTATCTGCTTTACGTTCCGCTGCGTATTGTCAACCTTGTCTATCTTGTCTTGTTATAGGTCTTGGCCTTGTGCAAGCGCAACTTAGGCTTGTATGGCATCATGCCTTAGCGAGGACGAATGGTCCCAAAGAGCCCGAAGCGAGGACGAAAGGACTCTGCGAGATCGGGGTGTAACAGAATGGTATCAGAGGAACACGATCCTCTGGCCAATTTTAATTCAATTGAATTCGTACATGTTCTTCTGATCGAAATTTCATCGCATGCTTGATATCATCAATGAGATGAACGTTCCATACAATAAGTCCGTAAATATTTTTATGATGCCGGCATATATTTTATCGATTTAATGGATTGAGATTGAAATGCTTGATTGAACAACAGTTTTGATATGATCTAAATTATGATTTTATGGATTGATGATGGCGAAGGATGAGGACTATCGCTGCTAAGGATATCGTAAGTTTCTCCTTAAGTTTCGAGGACGAAACTTCTTTTCGGTGGGTAATTATGTAGTGCCCCGCTCCGCGAAGGCACTAGATAGACAGAAAGATCGGATTGCTGGCTCTGCAACAGAAGACGATTGATCTGGGTGAGTGGACGAAGTCTCATTTGCTGATTCGCTTACGCCTATTAAGAATATGAGTTTTTGATTGAATGCTTTTGTTAATAACAAGATGGTAAATCAACGAGTATGCTTTAAGAGAATTCACATGTTGCCTTGCTAAGAAATGAATGTTGCCTTGATCAAAGAACCTTGTCATGCTAATAACAAGACGGTAACCAGTATGTATACTTGTTAGAGATTTCACATATTGCCATGCTAAGAACAAGAAAAGAGAGAACCTGTATGCTAAAGAAAGAATAATTTGCATGCTAATAAGAAGACTTGTTGCCTGCTAATAAGAACTGATATGATGCTTGTCATGCTTGATAGGATAAAAGAAGACAAATGAATCGAATTGAATGCTTGATCATTGCTTGTTGCTAAGTATGCTTGAGAATTGTAGACATGTACAGACGGACTTGTACATGTTGACTTGAATAAAAGAAAGGCACGAATTGAACGTGTCGTATATCTGCTAAGGCACGAAAAGAACATGTCGTACATCTAATCACAAATCTGTCTCATCTGATAGAACTGCTAGAACATGCATATGGTCTCGGATAACTCGTGCACGAGTAAAATTTGTCTCTCAGGTGGTATCTGGGGGCACCTGGAATCGCTCGGCCTAGGAGAGATTATGAGCACCCTGGGTAAAAGAAATCCATATTAAAAGGGTAGCCGATATCTGAGTCCTTAGCGACGAGCTGAACCCAAGAGAGTCACAACGGATAATCATGGGTTTCCCATGGACCATCATATAGATAGATGTTGGTTGGTACAGAGCTGAACCGTAGAGTCATAGCTGCCAATCGAGTCTGCATGTGTCAAGAATGTTTTCCTAAGAGCTAAAGATGCAGAGACGAATAGGGATGACTATGTTGGTTTTATCATGTTTATGCTAATCCTTGTCTTGTGCAGAGATGGACGGTCGGCTATGGTAAGAATCACTGAATAAGTGATAATACGTATTGCTTGAGTTTGCTATGTGAATTGTTTGCAGAGATTAATCCGTGCCATGAAATGCTAAGTTCCACTAAAGAAATGATATGATTTCATGCTTATAATTGTCCCTAAGTTGCTTGAACAGAGAAATGAATATGCTCATGAAACACGCTGCACACTGCCCATGAAATAAATGGTCCCTTGTATGCTTGACATGAAAAGAAAAGAAATGTACTGTGGCTTTTTAAAGATGTTTTCAAAAGAATGTAAACTGACTCTATATGCATGGAATAAATCTAGGTAAAACTAGCAAGATCACATCACAAGAAACATTTTCTCACTAAATGAACAGTGATCATTTTAGACAAATGTAGCTTTTTGTTCACAATCACCAGTATGCTGATATACTGACCCACCATCAGTCTGCATGCAGGTGTACTATGCATCGAGAAGGATAGTCCGAAGCGATAGCCCGAGCCTCATCCTCAGGAGCCAGAAATCAGAAAAGATGCCAAGAGATGACATCTGTTACAAGAGTTGGTTTTGTATATAAAGGGATGTAATGTATGGGAACGGGATCATTGTAATCTGTAAAGTTCTGAGAGAATGTAACATTGTATCAGAGAGAATCGAGAGCTTGTAATCTGTTCAAATGAAATCAATAAAGAGAATTATTTCTTGTTACCATTGTGTTCAATGCTTGTATTCTGAAATATGTCCGCTGCTGCTTCAATTATCTGCTTTACGTTCTACTGCGTATTGTCAACCTTGTCTATCTTGTCTTGTTACAGGTCTTGGCCTTGTGCAAGCACAATTTAGGCTTGCATGGCATCACGTCTTAGCGAGGAAGAACGGTCCCAAAGAGCCCGAAGCGAGGACGAAAGGACTCTGCGGGATCGGGGCGTGACATGTGCAGTCGCACAATCTCGTCAAGGTAAATTTGGGCTAAACGATCGACGCACCAAGTAACTTTGATGGCAATAAAATGCGCTGATTTGGTTAGCCGATCGACGATGACCCAAACGGCGTCGTTCCTCCGTGGCATCTTCGACAACCCAACAATAAAGTCCATGCAGATGTACTCCCACTTCCACTCTAAAATGGCAAGGTTTTGCAGCCCCCCGCCCGGTCTCTAGTGCTCAGCTTTTACTTGTTGACAAGCCATGCATTGCGATACGAAGAGTGCCACATCTCTCTTTATCCTGTGCCACCAGAATGTTGTGCAGAGGTCCATGTATATCTTGGCTACCTGGATACAAGAAATATTTCGCATAGTGTGCATTCGGTATTATCTCCTTTCGTAGTTCTTAGTCATCCGGGACACATAGCCGACCTTTTACCTGCAAAACTCCTGCCTCGTCTTCCGCAAAGTCGGTCGCCTTACCCATTAAAATGAGCTCTCGTATCTTCTTCAGGTATAGATCGTCCTTCTGAGCGGACTTGATCTTTCCTAACAAGTATGATTCTAGCCGTAATGGTGCCAATTTAGCTCCCACGAATCGAACCCGGAGTCGGGAGTTCAATGCCCATTTCATCTAAGTCCAGCAGTAGATTATCGTTGATAGATTGAGATGCTATGTATTTTCTGCTCAATGCATCGGCCACCACATTTCCTTTGCTAGACGTGTAGTCGATCGTTAAGTCATAGTCGTTGATTAGTTTTAGCCAGCGCCTCTGTCGCAAGTTCAGCTCCCTTTAGGTAAAAAGACACTTTGAGGCTCTTGTAATCCATGTAAATATTGTACGCCACACCATAAAGATAGTGACGCCACAGTTTTAATGCGTATACAATTGCCACCAATTCTAAGTCATCGGTGGGATAGTTCTTCTCGTGCGGCTTCAGCTGTCGGGAAGCAAAAGATATCACCTTATTCTGATACATGAGCACACACCCCAAGCCCTTGCCGGAAGCATTGCTAAAGATCTGAAATTCCTCATGTTAGCCCCCTGAATTTTGGGGCTCTTTTAATTTTTTTCAAATGAATTATTCTCCATAAATAATTTTATTATAATTTGTTTGATCATTAAATGTACCTTTCCGTAACTTTGATTTTTGGAGTGCCAAGGATGTCAATCTCTCGGAACTTCCTTCATGAGTTTTGTAGTAGACAAGATTATCTTCAATTTGATATATCATGTCCCACTTAAACTTGCTCCCTTGTATTATATTTATATCGCACAACTTTCTGGTTAATTTAGACCATTTGGCCATCTACCGAAAAACTTGACCTAACTTCCAATTTAATTTCGGGACTCGATATCAGTCCAACCAAATCAAACCAATATATGGGTTTGACCCATTTTGAGCCTACAACGCACATGTCACTTGTGTGCCATCTAATTGAGCTCCCGCATACTATTATTTCATTAATGATCATAATTAATCCAAATGGTAGTCATGATCGCCCCAAGCCCAAACCTAACCCAATCTAACCCAATTCGCCCAACCCAAGTGCTATGAGCCCCCATTTTCTTTTTTATTTTATTTTATTATAATCATTTATATACCATTGTTATTAAATGGAGTTACTTATATATATATATATGTATATATATATATATATATATATATATATATATATATATATATATATATATATACACACACACATACATACCTAATATTATTAATATTAATACCATATATTTTAATTATTCTTAATAACTGGATATGAGGTTTTATATGAATGATTGGAATAATTCTTGCATTTCTACTAAGTTATAAGTTTTGGGAAGAAAATAAATTTTTTATATTTTCCTATTATATAAAGGGCTTAGGATATATTGTCAAGAAGTAATTCTTGGCAATTGTTGGTATCTTTATCATAGAGATTAATTATCTTATTTTAATATGTTGGCTTAATAAACCAACCCAATAGGAATTTTTTTTATAAACCACCCCTTGCCCATTAGCCAAAGAACATAGACCATGGCCTTTTCCCTTTCCTTCACTCTTTAAAATAATACCTGTAGTGCCCGTTCCTACATCGTGCCCCGTTCTCCGTCTACGGGGTGCGCGAGAAAGGAACACTGTCGCCATTGATTCGATCGGAACCGATAGGTCGAGATCGATCGAATCGGTCGAACGGGAATGGTTGAATTAAGATCCATTCTCCGTTATGGAATGGCTTCTTCGGAACCAAGTCCCATATTCAGCGGGTTGTGCCTCAAGGATAGACTCTGCGGCTGAGTCGGGAGAGACCTCCCGTTGCTCTGTTTTTCATGCCGCACTTGTGTTGGTTTTGGCTTTGGTTTTCTAAATACGTTTTCGTGAATGTTTTCGATGGTTTTTATGGCTTGCATTTCGAACTCGCATTTCATATCGAACTCCTTGAATAATACAGTGTTCTAATCGGTTGCTTGTGCGATTTCAGGTAATCGCGTAGGCGACGTCTAGCACGACCAAGCAAGTCTTTCGCCTCAAGCAAACTCAAGGTGAGTGGCTGAACTTTCTCTTCTTAACCTCCCCTTTCTTAGTTCAATTGTCACGCCCCAGAACCAGAATACTGGAGAGCGGGGGCGTACATAGCCAGCTACGTATAATGGAATAGAATTCACCCCACTATACGATCACGGCTGTCTAGATATATGAGGGTTTAACTACAAGCCATCAGTCTCTTATGGTCATGAACAAGCCTAGTGTCTGAATCACAAGCAAATAAGTAAATGTTACAAGATGTAAGATCATCAAATATACAATAGTAAGACGTCCCAAACATTACATATTTAGCTGATCATGAAGCTAGTCGTTACAAAATGTGAGGACTAGCAAGAGTTTTAGTCATACATGATCAACCCTAGGATTTGTCAATCATGTTACAGCCCGTAGGCAGACAGTAAGTAAAATATACACGAGCTAACACATGCTCGGCGGCCTAAACGTCTCAAAAGAATAATTTTACAATAGAGTGGGAGAGCCAAAATAAACCCACTCGTTGCCAGGATTCTGTCTAGTGGTCACCATCTGGCTGGAAAGTCGGTAGATCCTTGGGAGCTGCTCCGGTATCTGGCCATTCAAAACCAGCTGGGTCAGACCCTAGAAAGAGCAAGTGCCACAAAGGAGGCTTCACTTAGGAACTAAAACCAACAAATTAGCACAAGAATATAATTACATAATAAAAGACAATAATTAAGGAAAAATATGACAGGTGATATACGATGAGATAACCATGGGACTATTCAGATAACCAGGTTACAACCCGGTAAACCAAACAAAGATCGGGGTTGTAACCCTTCGTCTGAACAGAACTTGGTTTCTCCCACCATTTATCGACAAGATAAAATAAGAAATCAGGACATGTAACAATCTTGTACAGGATCAAGACAAGACTAGACTGATTATACCTCATCCAACAATCACGACCAAGCAATAAGTACGGCTTGATACTTTAACTAACTAGGGTTATCACAAGCCTAGTTACTAGAAAGATGCAGTGAGATTGTTCGACAGCCACAAGCCCTGCAGACCATCCAGGTTACCCAGGTCGAATATTAGTACAATTAGGGTGCAACACATGACAGTGTGCTGGAAATGCGCCCTACTCGTCGGCAGACTACAAGTCCACTTGAGCGCCCAGATAACGGGATTGCCTGTAGCTGGGAGATCTCTTCATGACTATTGGATTATTCTAGTTATTAGCCTTAGTCAATTCAGTAGGTACCCCTGACCGTG
This sequence comes from Iris pallida, assembly GCA_029216955.1. Taxonomy (NCBI): domain Eukaryota; kingdom Viridiplantae; phylum Streptophyta; class Magnoliopsida; order Asparagales; family Iridaceae; genus Iris; species Iris pallida. The sequence goes on along the minus strand of JANAVB010035640.1, from coordinate 3,601 downwards.
GTACTCAGGGGTCTCTGTCCTTGACATGATGCAAGACCAGACGGGTTCATTTGTACAAGCACAATCGTCTACGGTGTCCAGGTCATTCATACTTGTCGTGTCAGGTTAGCCGTCGCAACAGCATTTCGAAAAATATCATGTCAGGTTTATCATGTCAAGAGTGCGCCATGGCGGGCCACTATCATGTCAAGTCAAAAGTACACCACAACGGGTCACCATCGTGTTAGGGAACACACTTAAATTAATATGGCACAAGCATGCATGTGGTAATTAAATATTAACAGGGGCAAGGACGTGGACTCATGCGGTTCAGGAAAAAAATATTTCATGCGGCTAGCAAGTCACTTGGCCATATGCGGCAAAGCAATTTGCTAAGGCCACGTGGCCAAGCAAATAAATATACATGGCCAAGCATACAAATGCTTGCATGCGGCCAGCAAAATGGCCAAGCAAATATGCAGGCACAAATGCATATGCGGCTAACAAACATTTCCATGCGACCATGACATTGTCAAGGTAATTAAATATTGCCTAAAAAAAGCCATGCGGCCATAACATTAATTCCCATGCGGCAACCTACTGTTCTCATATGTTGTTGCATGCAATGATAATGATGCATTAGTTAATCCTAAGCCTTGTTAATACGGCCAACTATTTTCCTATGCGGCCAAGCCAAGCACTTGCATGCGGCCAGGTACTTAGCATATGCGGCCAGCTGAAATAATGCTAAGGCTAAGCATTAATTAATGAAGCATGCTAATGCATTAATTAATGAAGCATGCAAGCATGCTTGCTGATGCTTATTTAAATGCATGCAACCACTAAAATGCAACTAACGTGCTAATGCATTAATGAAGCATGCAAGCATGCTTGCTGATGCTTATTTAAATGCATGCAACCACAAAATGCATGCAACTAATAAAAGCTAAGCATGCAACTAACGTGCTAATGCATGCATTATTGGCTAATGCATGCAATTTACATGCAATTGCAAGTCCATATGCGGCCAGCCAAGCTGATGGCCACATGCGGCCAGAATAATATACATGCGGCCAACTAAATATTAAATGGCCATTATTATATTTAAATATTCTTATGCATGCAGGAGATTAAATGGCCATGCGGCCAATATATTTAAAGTTGGCCATATGCGGCTCAACAAAATAGCAACTGGTCATTTAGGCCATTAAATGCAACTAGCCATATGCGGCTAACTTATTAATACCCATGCAAGCTACTGCTTGCATAAAGCATGCAAATGCAATTAATGCTAAGGCCAAGTAATTTATTTAATGCTAATGACAATTATTTAATGCAAGCAATTAATGCATGCATGCAAGCAATTAATGCTTGCAAGGCCATGCGGCCAAGAATGGCTAAGGCCATATGCGGCCAGAAATAACAAATGGCCATGCGATCAAGAATGGCCTATGCGGCTCAGGCAAGTTGCATGCAAATGCATGCAAGCTTGCAAGCAACTCAATTAAATGCAAGCACAGTGCATATGCGGCTAAGCACAAAAATGTGCATATGCGGCCAAGAATGCAATTAATGGCTCCCACAGAGAACATGTCCATGAAAAATACCATAGCCTCCATGCTCCTCCAAACAACAATGGAAACCCAAATCCAGACTCCCGTAGGTCAAATTTGAGTAAAATGAAATTCTCTACAACATGAAACCATCAATTAGCAAAATATGCAGGTTTTGATAGATCAGAACTCCTGAAAACCGAAAATACCACAAACTAGATCTACAAGAAATTAACCACAGAAATAAAAAATGCTAAGTACTAAAGTGGGTTAGAAACACATGAGGAAGACAATGGAATAATAAAAATGGATTCCTTCATGAAATAAAAAATGCTAAGTACTAAAGTGTGTTAGAAACGCATGAGGAAGAGAATGGAATAATAAAAATGGATTCCTTCATGAAGCAAGATGCACTTGCCTAAGCTCTCCCTCTCTCTCTGGTTGGTGGAGAAGTTAATGGAGGAAGAAGAAGATTAATGAAGAGAGAGAAAGGGGAGTGGGCTAATAAATGGTGATGGTGGTGGTAGGTAGGTGGGTTGGTTTTCCAACAAAACTGAACCAAGCCAACAAGCCAAACCGAACCAAGATGAACCAAGCAAAGAAATGCCGAAATAAATCAAGCAGAGACATGCAATATGGATCAAAATACGTACACGTATACCGAGATACGTAATACGAACCACGGGCATTACAACTCTATCCACCTTAAAAGAATTCCGTCCTCGGAATTTAATCAAGAGGCTAGAGATGAAAGGACAAGCTATACTAATCAAAGGCAAGTTATAACTAAGAATCAATCAAGCAATCACTCATGCAAGCAAGGAAGTCGAAAGAAGAAGGAGAAAGAGGGAAGATATCCTGGTAGGGACCTCTCTGTCGGTTCTGAATCTGAGCTTGGACTAGGGCATACTGCTGGGGTCTCTGCTGGAATACTTGAGCCTGAGGCGGCAATGGCCTCGGAGGCTGGTACTGTTGCTGCTGCTGCACTGATGCTGGTCCCCTTACCGAGGGACTAGTTAGGTTCGCTGACGATGAGCTGGCCCTATTCGGGCAGGATCCTACCTTGTGATCCGGTGCCCCACAAGCCAAACATAATCCATGCGCTCTGCGATACTCCGAAACAACGTGTCCTAGCTTTCCACAATGAGTGCAGCCTATGCGGAAGATTGCTTCTACTTCTGTTGTTGAAGGGACGTGACCGACATCACTGAGGCCGCCTGCCTCGGTGTTCCAATTGTCAAAGCCCTGACTGCCGGGGCTGGTGCTGTCGAGTGGGTCATCTGGCCATGGGATCGCTTCCTGTAAAACCTCTATTTTTTTAATTATATTTTTATTATTTTATTAGACTTAAAAATGAATTTATACAATTTATGGTTTTTTTACAATGAACTTAGCCATTGTTGAGTTTTGGAGCACTAGACGACCATGACTTTTAGCACGAAAGTTGTAGAAGTGTGCCTTGACTAGTGTACCAGTCATGCCGGGGAAGCTTAGCCATGGTGATGTCCAAACTAGGAAAACCAGACCAAATTGTGAATTTACTTATTTAAAGTATTTAATTAAATATTTTTTATATTGATTTTTAGATGACCCGGTTTGTCCAATTCAGTCGAACTGGGCCGGAACCAAATTTTAGCCCATGTAAGCAGGTAGTGTGACCAAATGTGGCCATGTAGACATATTTTATGTACTGAAAAATATCTCCTAAATTATTTTAGAATTTTATGTACAAGTTCTAATTATTTAAATATTTGTACAATTATTGGTATTTTATTTTTAAATAATATTTTACAAGATTGTACATGTTTCTGGACCCGGATGAGGGTGTATGGTACAGTTCACCCATTGGAGCAATTATTATTAATTTATTACTATTAAAGTTTATTTTGTGAAGATTTAATAAACATGTTTTCCTATTTAAATTATTACTATTTTGAGTGATTTATTAAGGATGAATATATAATATATATATAGATATATATATATATATATATAATATATATGATATGCTCAAATATATTATAATTGGATAGTTGAATTTAAATGGTATTGGATTTAAAATAGATTTT
>JANAVB010035639.1:0-184476 GCA_029216955.1 Iris pallida | reverse complement strand
CTTAGGACCAGGTTGATGTGCTCCGCAGACACCATCGTGAGCTTCACGCAATACTTGCTTCGCTTCATCACCAGCAAGACAACACAAGAGTAAGCCGTCATAAGTTCGTTGGTAAAGAGTTTTGGTGGTTTGATTGTAGTACAATCGCAGAGACCGCCGACGAATACTCATCGGTTCCTTGGGATCTTCAGGAAGTATGTCATGAACTACAAAGTCGATGAAAAGAGTTCTCCAATCTTCACTGATAACATTGACTTCAGTAAGATTACTGAACTTAATATTACGATTGTTTTCGATGTAGAACAATTCTCGATTGGAGACAACCACCACCTGCTGTCTTTTGATAGGGATGGCTAAGACTGCTGCAAGATTAGCTAAAGCATCTGCTTCAGTATTGCAAGCTCGACGGACATATTCGATAAAGAAAGCTTTGAATGATGTAGCCATGTTGATTGCTGCTTCATAGTAAGGTACTAGATCTTGATGGCAAACTTCATAGGTTCCTCTAACATGGTTAACAACCAGCTTGGAGTCACCATAAACTTCAAGATATTCAATGTCTAGTTGTTTAGCTAACTGAAGACCAATGAGTAGCATTGTATTCTACTACGTTGTTGGAACAAGGTTCATCTAAGGAGTAGGCTCTTTGAATAGCTGACCCGTCTGGAGAAACAAGGACAACCCCAACTCCTGTGATAACGACACCATTGGGTCTAATCCTGGATGCACCATCAAAAAATAAATGCCAAGTAGGAAATTCTTCGAAGATCATATTTGATTCCAATGTCTCGTCTGGAATTTCATCATAGAGTTTGGATGTCTCTGGAACAGGATGAGCTGCTAAGAAATCTTCCAGTGCTTGACCCTTGACAGACTTTTGTGTAACATATACCTTGTCATATTGGGCTAGCAGAATGGCCCATGTAGCCAGCCGAGAATTGAGTGTGCTAGGCTTCTTCATCAGTACCCGAAGAGGATTAACTCGGGATATGACATGAATAGTTTGACCAATGATGTAATGCCTCGTCTTTTGAACAGCAAACATAAGAGCTAGGCATTCTTTTTCGACCGGACTATAACGGTGTTCAGCACCAATCATAGTACGACTGAGATAATAGATGGCCTGTTCGTGACCTTCTTTGTTCTTTTGGGCAAGTAAAGCACCCAATGAATGATCCATAGTACGGACATACATTAAGAATAGTATGCCTGAGATCGGTGGCACCAAGACTGGCGGGTTCATGAGATATCGCTTTATGTCGTCAAATGCTCGTTGACATTCTTCGGTCCAAATGAAAGATACACCCTTCTTCATTAGCTGAGTAAATGGTCTGCAGCGTCCAGACAGATTCGAATGAATCTCCTGATGTATACAAGTCGACCTTGGAATCCTCGTAGCTCTTTTAGGTTGCGTGGAGGACGCATCTTGAATGACTTTGATCTTCTCGGGATCCACGTGTATACCCTTAGAGGTAATAACGAAGCCGAGAAATTTGCCACTAGAGACAACCAAGAATGACTTGGTGGGATTCATTTTGAGTTGGTGTTGGCGCATCAGATTGAAGATAGTTCTCAAGTCTTGGATGTGATCTTCCTTTAGACGACTTTTGATAGCAATATCGTCGACGTAGCATTCGACAGTCTTGCACAGATGATCTCGAAAGATGGTACTCATGGCTCGCTGGTAAGTTGCACCAGCGTTCTTGAGACCAAATGGCATTACGGTATAGCAGTAGACTCCGCGAGGAGTGCGGAAAGAAGTATATTTTTCATCTTCAGGATTCATCCGAATCTGATTGTATCCGGAGAATCCATCCATGAAAGATATTCGCTCGAACCCACAGATGTTGTCAATCATGACGTCTGTGATAGGAAGAGGAAATTCATCTTTTGGACAGGCTTCACTAAGATTCCGAAAGTCGATACAAACTCGAACTTTTCCGATTTTTTCAAGACTGGAACGACGTTGGCTACCCAATCTGGATGTTGTTCTTCTCGGATAAAGCCACAAGCGATAAGCTTCTTGACTTCATCGTCGATTACGTCCATCATTTCTGGCTTGAAGCACCGTTGTTGCTGTTTGGCCGATTTTTCATTAGGCATGATATTTAATTTGTGAGTAGCAACTTTGGGATCTAGACCTGACATATCTTCATAGCTCCAGACAAAGACATCAATGTATTCTTGAATAAGAAGAATTAATTCTTGCTTATCTGCCTCTGGAAGGTTCTTACTGATGAATATTGGACGAGGTGACCCGCTCTCTCCTACATCAATTTGAACCAATTGATCTTCGGTAGGAGGTTCTCGTTGTTCGAATCGGAGTTCCCATTGGGTATCCATTCGTTGAGCCCATGAATCTGTTTCAGGATTTTCTTCAATATCCTCGTTATAGCCTTCTGGAAGTTCAACGGAGACCATGTTAGAAGATATGATCAATCGATGAACTTGACCGATGCTTGTGTCAGAATCCTATGATCTGGAATCAGAAGAAGTAGAGCGCTCTTCACTATCGGATTCAGACGCTGCTGGGGATAATACCGGAGGTGAAGAATATCCGTGACCTCTTTTGGTCCTGCTATAGTGTAATGTCCCAAATTCATGATACGTATTCAGTGAACGTATACGTGTTTTGGGACCCATATTTTATGTAGTCATGATTAGTTATCTTGGTTTATTTTTGCATTGGCTTGGTTTTATTGGCATTGATAGTTCAATTGGTTTTAATGGTTCATTGGTTTATTTTGGATTAGTGAGGCTTGGTTTATTCTTGGTTCGGGTTGGCTTGGTTCGGTTTAGGATTGCTATTGGTTCATCATGGACTAAGGGTTGAACCCCCTACCTACCCCCACCATCCCCATTTATTAACCCCTTCTCCTTTCTCTCTCTTCATTAATCATCTTCTTCTTCCTCATTTACTCCTCACCTACCAGAGGGAGAGAGGGGTCTAGACAAGTGCAACTTGTTTCATGGAGGAACTCTAATTTTATTGCTTCATCTCTTCCTTACAGCTTTTTAACTTACTTTAGTACTTGGCATTTTTACTTTCCATGGCTAGATTCTTGTGGATCTAAGTTTACTTTATTTTTGAAATTCTTGGATTTTGATCTATTTAATCTTGTTATTTTCGAGTTTTGATGGTTCCATGTTGTAGAAAATCTCGTTCTACCCCATCTTGACCTATAAAGTTCGGATTTGGACTCTGGATGAAAGGTTCATGGAGCTTGGGAGCCATGGCTTGAAGAGTTCTTCTCTTCGGAAGGATGGAGAAGAAGAACAGTTCACAGCCGCATGAACTTAGCCGTATAGTCTTTATGCGGCAAGTTTCCTTCCTGCCGTATAAGCCTTGCTGCACTGTTTAGTCGCATGGCCTATGGCGCAGGGACTAACTCCTCAGTCGCATGAAGGTTTAATCCTCGGCCGCATGAACTTTCAATCCCAGTCGCATGACTTAGGACCATTATTTTAACCGCATGTGACTTAACTCGGGCCACATGGACTTGATTGGTTCTTTAGCCGCATGAACCCCTGATTGAATCCCAGCCGCATGAGCTAGTCTCTATCCTGACCGCATGAGAAATTATTTTTTGGCCGCATAAGAGTTCACTCTTGGCCGCATGAGCCTAATCTACCTGAGCCGCATGGACCCGTGTCTTCTCGGCCGCAGGAGAACCACTCTCCCGCTGGCCGCATAAGGACATTCTCCCCGCCAGCCGCATAGGCTTGGTTTCCGCCAGCCGCATGGACTCATATCTCCCCAGCCGCATGGGGTACTCTGGCTGAGCCGCATATGCCCCTTCCTTACCACTGGCCGCATACGACTGATACCCTTCAGCCGCCTGAATCCATTCTCCTGAGCCGCATAAATTCATCTCCCTGAGCCGCATGGACTTCCTGTGCCTTGTCTTGTTATATTATTATTATTATTATATATTTTTACGCTCATTTTATATCCTTACGCCTTTTGTCCTGAACTTAATTGACATGATTGAAATGATAAACTGACATGACATAATAGTGGCCCGCCGTGACGCACTCTTGACAAAGTACACTTGGCATGATAACCTGACCTGATATATCTTGAACAGCTGTTGCGACGGCTACCTGACATGACCTGACCTGTATAAGTAATCTGGACACCGTGGACGATTGTGCTTGTACAAATAATCCAGTCCTGTCTTGCATCATGTCTAGGAGGGGACTTCTGAGTACCACGGTCAGAAGTACCTACTGAAATGGACTAAGGTTAATGACTAGTATAATTCACTAGACATGAAGAGATGTTCTCCAGTTACAGGCGATCCCGTTATTCCGGCCGCAAATGTTTGGACTTGTAGCCTGCCGACGAGTAGGGCACATTTTAGCCCACTGTTATGTGGGGCACCCACCATTATCACTTAAATGATTGAACTCTATTGTCACTCTAATGTATTGTACTCTCTAAATTGTCACTATAATGTTCGTCTGGATAACCTGGATAGCTGCAGGGCCTGTGACTACTTGGAGCATCTCATTGCATCTTGCTAGTAACTAGGATTGTGATAACCCTAGTTAGTTAATGTAGAAAGCCGTAGGCAATGATTGGCCGTGATTGATTGGATGGAGTCTAGTCCAGTATAGTATTGTCTAGAAGTGATTGATTGCAAGATTGTACCAGAATGATTGAATTATTGTCACTCCAGATTATTACTATAATGATTGTACTCTATTGTCACCCTAGCGTATTGTACTCTTATTTGTTACTATTATTATTGTACTCTCTCTCATTTTCACCTTAATGATTGTCACCTTTAGCAATAAATGATCAGAGACTAAGTTCTGTTCAGGCGAAGGGTTACAATCTCGGTCCTTATTTGGTTTAAGGATTGTAACCTGACTTCCGGAATAGTACCTTCGTTTTCTCTTCATATATTGCCCAGCTATATTTTATTTAGCATGATTCTCCAGTTATCTTATGTTGCGATGCTTCACTTAATTATTTTCTTTGATTGGGGCAAGTGCATTGGTATTGCACAAACCTCAATCTGTGTTACTTATTGTTGTTTCCTTACATGTTGAATGCTAATGATTTGTTGGTTTTAGTTCTTAAGTGAAGCCTCCTTTATGGCACTTGCTCTTTCTGGGGTCTGACCCAGCTGGTTTTGTATGGCCAGATACCGGAGCAACACCAAAGGATCTCCTACTTTTCAGCCCGATGGTGGTCACCAGGCTAACCAGGGCATCGAGTCGGTTTCTTTTGTTCTCCCACTGTAATATTGTAAATTATTTTTTTGAGGCGTTTAGCCGACGAACAAGTGTTAGCTCGATTGTACTTACTTACTGTCTGCATATGGGCTGTAACATGATTGACAAGCCCCGGGGGTTGATCATGTATGACTGAACTCTTGCTAGTCCTCACATTTTGTAACGACTAGCTTCATGATCATTCCGAATATAATGTATGGGACGCCTTACTATTGTGTATTTGGTGGTCTGATATCTTGTAACTATTATTAGTTGGTTGAGATTGAGACAATAGGCTATCTATGACCTTAAGAGACTGATGGATTGTAGTGAAACCCTCACATATCTAGACAGCCGTGACCGTATAGCAGTGTGGATTGCATTCCGTTATACGTAGCTGGCTATGTCTGCCCCCGCTCTCCAGTATTCTGGTTCTGGGGCGTGACATATAGTACATCTCTGACTTTCCTTTCGGAACAACCGTTCGGATAGGAGTTCTTCTACCCTTACCATAGTTGAGGCCATTCTTGAAGTCATAACCCATCTTTCGGATGATGTCTTTTGATTGTTGACTGTAACGACGAAGTTGAAGATGTCCCGTATCGTTACTTTTGCTATCATCCGTATAGCTGAATTTTTGTTTTGGTTCTTTACTAAAAAGTATCGGTCTCTCGCCTCTCTTCCGAGAAGGGACAACAAAGTATGAATCATCTGGGCGTTCGAGTAAGACTTCTGTTTGAAGAGACTGTACAATTCCCATTGTAAATGACTGAAACTATCTAACATATCCAAATAGCACTTAGCATGATAAATGACATCAGTATACCGGAAAGGAGATACTTTTTCATTAATTTGTACATCTGTATTTACAACATGACCTTTAGCCTTAGCATACTTGGTCAGATTGATTACAAGAGGGGGAGAAGAAGAACGTGGAGGAGGATTGGACTTATTATGACGGAGGTCGATAACAAGCGGCTCAGAAGAGGTGAGCTCCCTTTTATCCTTGTTATGAGATAAATCAATAACAAGTGGCTCAGAAGAGGTGAGTTGTCTTTTTTTTGTTACGACGTAAGTCATAACAAGTGGCTCAGAAGAGGTGGGCTCCCTTTGATCCTGACCACCATCAGTTGGTTGCTTCTGGACTGGCAAGTGAATAGCTAGTGGGTTGGAGGATTGAGGACGAGAAACACGTCCTTTGACAGGTATAATGAGAGTGTCATTAGGCACTGCTTCTTGTTCTTCTTCAGTGTCCAGAGACAGTACTACTTTCATGAACTCATCCTTGTACATACGAGCATCGTTACAGTATGCTTCGACACCTTTGAAAGGATAGAGATCAGCAACCTCCTTTTGAATCTCTCCATTGTCATCAACATATTTGATACATTGATGGAGAGTCGAAGGAACAATGTTATGTTCATGCAGGAATGGTTTCCCCAACAGAGCATTGTAAGAACAACCATGGTTGTCAATGATGTAGAAGGTCACCTTTGTGCGGAGATTGCCTATTTGGAGTTTTAGGCGAATCTTGTCCAGAGGCTCACTTCTCCCTTGGTTGAACCCCAGGATGGTGGTGATTGTACTGGAAAGACTATGTACTGGGATCTTCAGTGCATCTAACATTGTCTTCGACATGATGCTGAGGGCAGACCCGGGATCTATCAGAATACGATCGACTTTCATCGAGTCGACATATCCTGTATAGTATAGAGGACGGTCATGCCTATTGTCTTCCATCAGCATGTCATTCTGTGTGAAGATAATATTTGGAATTAATTCCAACACACTATGACAATAGAGGCAAGAGACTGGCTCTGCTTTCGGCTTCTTTAGAAAGGCTAGACAGGTTTCTGCCTGCATTAGAGCTTCACTAAGAGTTTCTCGAGTCTCTTTGGAGAGGCGCAAGAGCTCGAAAATTGACAGCCGGGCCGGTGTATTGGCTAATTGAGCCAAAATATCAAAGTTATAAGGCTTTTCAAGTCCAGAAGGAGATGACTTCTTCAAAGGCTTGTCGAAACGGACTTGTTGTTTGCCTTTGTTGGCTACCGTCGGCTTGAGATGAGTGGGTTCTACAACCGGTGAGGATGCAGCAGGAATGTCCTCAGTAGAGGTCGGTTGCACTGGAGCAGACTCGGAAGAAGAAGCAGGATTTTCTTGAGTCTCAGGGAGTTCCCGTAGATAGGCTTTTCCTGATCTGGTGCCCAGCAGGATTTCCTCTTCAACTATGGGGTCAAAAGATACCATATTGCAAGTCTTTGTCTTGCCCTTGGAGCGTTCTTTCTTCTTGGAGGAGGAGGGAATTTCGAACTCTGAAGCAAGATCAGGGTGAATCCACATAATCTTGCCATTGTCAAGAGACAAGGGGACGAGACCTTCACTTCTTGGAGGAGGGAGATTCTCGATCTCAAGAGTAGCTTTGGGGATAGGTATGACATCGTGTTGTACCATCTGCGAAGGGAAGTCACCGAACTGAACTGATACCATGTTCGCGGTAACCGTCTTCTCATCTTGCTACAGAGTGACAACACTAGCGTTGACTAGCTCCTAAATTTTACCTTTGAGCACATAACACGCTCGAGTGGGATGCCCAATGAACCTGTGATAGACACAATATTTGGGATGATCAGTCTTACCGACCTCATCAGGCTTCTTCGGGTCTGGGAGTTGGAGCTTATTGCTTTTGATCAAGCAATCGAAGATGCTTACAGTGTCATTCTCGTCAAAGGAATACTCTACTTTCGGACGAGGTTCCCTTGGTGGAGGTGCTGAAGGAGTAGAAGTAGACGTAGATGGAGCTACGTTGACCGCCAGAGATTCTTTGTTCTTCAGGTTGATGTTCAAAGTTTCTTTTCCCTTGCGGTTGTTCTGACGATTACCACCACTCGATGTCTGGTGTTCATCCGGTCGGGGTTAGACATGTGTACCCCTAGCTGCTTGAATTTATCAGCACTAACTTCAGCTGCTTTAGCGTTGACAATGAAGGATGGCCAGTCTTGGAACTGAGTTGACCCTGTCCACATGCTGATGATAGGCAAAAGATTTGCCTTGCAGGTGCCTATAGTCACAGCGGCCGGAGTTCCAGAAGGCATTTTAAAAGCTTCTCGGCGAAACCTTTCAATGAAACTCTCAGCGGTTTATTATGCCTTTGTTTGATTTTATTAAGGCTGACATGGTCATGTCATTGATCCCCTCATAGAATCGTTCGAAGAATATTTGTTTTAGACCTGAGAAAGAGGTGATACAGCCATCGGGCAAACTCCTGTACCAATCGTATGATACGCCGGCTAAACAGCCGACGAACACCCTGGTAAGAAGAGCGTCATTTGGCTGAAGTTGGACAGTCATTACCTTAAAGTGGTTAATGAACTGACTAGGAGAAGTGCTGCCATCAAACAGAGAGATTGTTGGAATCTTGTACTTTGGGGGGAATGGGACTTCCTTCCATTCAACTGGGTAGGGTTGTTTGATCTCCAACCTCTGCAAATTGTCCTTCTCTTTGAAGGCCTCGAATTGAGTGCACAGGAGTTTGACTTCATTAGCATCCTCCAATGATGTAGAAGGAGCAGGCTGAATCAGAGTGTTAGGGAGAGGAACAGCGTGGTAAGCACTACCCCCAGCACCTGACTGACTGGGTGTAGGTTGAATCTGTACATGAGGTACTTAAGGAGATGCTACCTCCAGCCCTGCATTGACAGGTACCGACGATGCTATGATCTCAGGATTTGCAGCAGGTACAGTCGGTGGTATTGTATGTTGGGCCACGATGATAGAATACATACTTGCAACCATTTCGGCCATGGTCTTTAACTTGTCTTCTAGCGCAGCTATTCGCTGTTCTTGACTAGTTGAACTGGAAGCATCTGGGTCTTCAGTGACAACATAAGCTGTCACTTCTCTGGGTACAGTGGAGGACACTGTCTGTTCAGAACTTTTGCTGTATGCATCATAGTCGGAGAAAGAATCATCTCCTGAATGGAAAGAGGGAGATGACCGGAAGGATCTTGGAGAAGATTTCTTTGACTGATTGTATCTCGGCTTCAGGATCTGGTATGTCGAAATACTCCTTCAGAAGATTCTTGGAGTAGATCTAAATACCGCTGGCTGGGCTTGCGAGGCTTGCCATGCTTGGAGCACTTCCTACCCCCAGTGTCTCGGGAAGTCATGTTGACGGAAGCGTACAAAACTTCGTCTTCATCTTCTGACATAGGTTCAGAGTTTGTAAAGTTCAGACGATCGAAGACAGATCATTTTGTTGTTTGACAGCAGCACTTGATGACGACCTTGTAATTACAATGGTGTCCAAGTGGTTGAACTGGAAGAGTTGAGAAGTTGTCCCATTTTTGTTTGAGGTGCTCTCGGAGATCGGGAACAATGACGGAACGAGAAGAAGTCTGAGGGATATGTTCTTTGACAACATTCGGAACATGATTCCGGTTCTTCAAATATTTTGTCCCATGAGTGTACAGGAAGTACTCATTTCATTAGCATAGGTGTCAAGATTTTTGATCCTGGAAGTTTGCCTCTGATGCTGGTTGGCCTTGACATTGGCTGTTTGTGTTTCGCCGAAGTCGGTCTATTGAGATAAGTCCTTAGATCAGCAAATTCACCCCCAGGGGTTTCTGTCTGAGACACCAGTAATTTTCCCTGTTTTGAACGGGATATCCTGAGAGTTAGGAGATTTTGGAATTCTGCTACCGGAATAGGCAGAATACCTCTTTGATCAGTACATTTCCCTTTGGCAAGGAGGGAAGAAGACCTCTTGTTTGAGAGAGTTCTTGTACTGATTGGTGCCGATGCACGTTCAGATTGATCTTCCACGGTAAAAATCGAAGAAGACTGAGAAAAGACCAAAGGGCCTTTTCCTTCGTTTTGTGAAGAAGGGTTGGCTAAAGAGCGTTTCTCTCTGTTGTCTTCTAAGTCGTAGAACGAGGAAGTTTGAGAAAAGACCAACGGGCCTTTTCATTTGTTCTGAGGAGGAGGAGGAACTGTCAACAAACTACCCCCAGTGGATTGTGCTGGAGCAACAGGGTGCTTGGAAAGAGAAGCAGAGTTTTTCCCTTTGCTGTGAGAAGAAGGGAGATTAGCCAAAGGGCTGTCTCTCTTAGACTGCGCTGGCATAGTTTGCGCAGGAGTTGAAGTGGCGAAGTAGGCACATTGGCAGGTTGCGCATGAGGAGCTTTGACAGATGGCCTTTTGGCCACAGTCACAGCAGCTTGTGCAGCCAGAGTCTTGACTTCAGAGTGCTTGAGTTGTATTCTGGTTGCTGGAGTGGTGGACTGCGCAGGCAGAGTTGTAGCCAATTGCGCCAGGGGAAGAGGAGTCTTGCACTTTGACAGAGCAGCATAGGAAGTGGTTTGTGCACTAGAAAGGGAAGCAGCATACTGCACATGGGCAGTAGAGGCAGCAGACTACGCAGCAATGTTGGGAGCAGAGACAGCAGACTGTGCAGCAGGGACAGCAGGCTGCACAGAGGGTTGTACAGAGGACTTTGGAGTCCACATTGAACAGACTTTGCTCTTGGCAGAAGTCGCAGTGTGACGTGTAGTCCCGGAGTTGATCATCGCCTCGTAGGCCGTCTGGTTGACTTTTACAACCAGCGTCTTCTGCGTCTTTCCGATAGACACAATGTCACATTGAGTTGTCACTTCCTCGTCGGAGGAGAAAGTCGTCCCAGCAGAGTCGCCATTTTGTTTGCAAAAACAAAAGTGTTCTTTATTTCACAAACTTTGTAAGAAGATTACAATAGAATTCTGGAAAGTACAATTGTAGGAATCCGATCTGAAGACGATCGCTTTATCCCTTGGACGATGTGAACTTTGAAGACGGTAGCCTCTGAAGAATGCAGCAGCACTTTGGCAAGAACTCCTGATCTCTGGTGATGATTTGAATGATCTCTGATCTGATCTGGGAATGATAATGAAGACTTGAAACTCTATTTATAGAGTTCTGAAAATAACTAATTTTTAGTTATTCTGAATTGCGCAGGATGGATTGCGCAGACATGGACTGCGCAAGCAGCGAACTGCGCTAGCAGTTACTCGATCGTGGACCACCTGTATGAGACGCGTGGCTTGTTTGATTGAAATACGCTTGGTCGTGTACAGACGGTTGCCACGTGGTGAGCAATTGATGGCATGTAAGCCACGTGTAAATTGTCAGTTGTCTTGATAGATTGTGCCACATGAACTGCACTGGCTTCAGACTATGCTGGGATTGAATTACGCTGCAGAGAGTCTGGCAGATTGCGCTTCGGTTGGGCTGGTAGCTTGTGCTGGCTGTACAGCTGTCCTCGAACGCCGTGCTGCACGAGAAACGAACAGTTTCCTTCTTCGGGCTGTCAGTTGTCAGAAGATCTGATTTTCTGTCAGATAATGATGACGCGGCCACGTCAGCTTGCGCGCTTGGATGTGTGCGCAGTTTGGCTTGCGCAGTTGAGTTGTTGCGCAATCTGTTTCCTGCGCAGTTCACTTGAAGGATGCACAACTTGATTTTCTTTGCTTTTTTGATGGATGCAACTTGATTTTTAGGACCTACAATCATGTATATTTTGTACTTTTCTAGTATAGCAACTTGTATCCACTAGCTTTATGATTATATATGATATAGTCTTTGGGACGCTTTACTACTTGTCATGTATGATATATACTTGTACTTGACATTGAGTGCAATTAGATACTAGGATTTCTCGATCGTATGACTGGCATTAATTGCATGCTAGAGTTCTTTCATTAGTTTGTTTGGATAGTCGTGACCACCGTACGATGTATTGGTGTACCTCTTATGGCATAGCTATCCTCGTTCGTCTTTGTATTTCCAGCATTCTTGGAGTGGGATGTGACAAGTTAGGGTCGAACCATCGCTTTGAGTTGCCCTATATATCTATAGCTAGTTTTGGTTGCCCCTTTGATCCTTATTGTGAGCCGATCTTGGAGGGTCGCCTATGACCCCGATCTCTTGTAAAGGTCATACTGAGACTATGGTTGCCCCGAGCAGAGGGGCTTGCCCAAGTCCGAAGTCTTGTTTGGCTTACACTTGGTCCAGCCCTCTTATAGATGTTAGCTTTTGTGACCATGCATGTTACTTAGACATACTGTGTAGAAGCAACATTTTGTATTGTCAGCTTCACGTTCATATTTATGCTATCGCTTGGAGAATGTCTTAATGCTTTCATGTACTACGATATTCTCGTATATTTTCTTTACTTGTGTGGATTGTGATATAGGATTGTTAGTAGAGTATAGAATTGTCTTGTATGTTAGATATACCTGACATACAGTCTCTTGCAACTGTGACTATAGAATTGTCCATCGTGATTTGGCTCATGAAGCTGAGGTTTTACCCTTTCTAGGTACCTCATTTGGTGTCACACCACTGTAACACGAGGCACAACCTCTTTATAGTGCTGCCTACAACTCTTCATTTTTCAGCATTAGGCTCACTTGCCTATGTGCGATGCTATGCCGCTGTGACTTGGCCCGAAATGGAGGCTATACCCTCACTAGGTACCTTATGTGATGTCACCCTACTGTACAATAGAGTACTATGCTCTTTTGTAGTGCTGTGCTACCCATGCTTCATGAAAAGCACGTCGGACACCCCAAATGTTCGAAAACTCAATAAGGCATCCAAGCCATCCTCTCACAGGACTTTGTTCTATATAAATAACAAATAGTAGACAACAATGGTTCTGAGTTCATAATCCCGTATTTTAAAGGATTATCCACTGTCAATAGTGGTTCTGGGTCCGTAACCCCATAATTTCCAAAAGATTATCCACTATTCCTGATATTCTTCTACTTAATGATCATTCTTTGAACTAAAAACTAGATGCCTAGTAGATTTCTTTTTGAACTAATATCATAAATCTTTATAATAGAATTACAAAGACACGATATCAGTCTCTTGAAACCCAATTTACATGTTGTGTCTTCGAACAGCTGGCGCTTGATACCTTTGGTGAGCGGATCTTCCAGATTCTCCTGGATCCGAACATCAACCATGATATTTACCGTCCTGTGCCTTAGACGCACAGTCATCTTTTGCCATTGAAGAGCTCATTTGATTCCATCGCTGCAGTCGTCTTGTTGTCGCAGTATATCGTTACCGTCGTATCTATGCACGAACCACTGGAAGATCATACATAAGCTCCCGAAGCCATTCTACTTCATCCGCTGCAGCCGCGAGTGCATAGAACTCAAATTCCATAGAAGAGTGTGAGAGCATAGTCCGTCTCTTCGACTTCCACGAGATAGCAGTTTCACCCATGGAGAAGACATACTCATGTGGACCTTTCACTCTCTACTTCTGAGAACCAGATTACATCACTGAAGCCTTCCACTACTATTAGATCTCTGCAGTAGGGCAGTACATACTTTTGAGTCCTCTTGAGGTATCGTATTTTTCTTTTTACAGCTTTCGAGTGCTCCACACCTGGATTGCTCGTGAACCGACTCAGCATAACCACGATAAAATCTATGTCAGGTCTTATAGCAGTAGTCGTATACATCAAACTTCCGATGATGCTTGAATACTCCAATTGTTTGACGCTTTTCCTGGATTTGGTTTCAGTTTCTTGTCACAACTATATGGCACATCGATCCCTGGAAGATCCTAATACCCATAGCGTGTGAGCATCTTCTCAATATAATGAGACTGTGACAATGTCATTCTAGTTTCCGTCGGGATGATCTTTATCCTTAAGATAACATCAACTTTCCCTAAGTCCTTCATACTTAACTTAGATGAGAGAAACTTCTTTGTCTCAGTGACACTTGCTAGATCTGTATCCAAGATTAGCATGTTGTCCAAGTACAACAAACGATAACTCTTCTCCGTCAGCGAACTTTGTGTACACACATTTATCCATCACGCTGACCTTGTAGCCGTTTGATCTTATGCCTTTATCAAACTTCTCATGCCACATCTTAGGAGCTTGCTTAAGACCATATAACGATTTTACCAACTTACAAACTTTGTCTTCAAGATCCTTGACAAAAAATTCTTCTAACTGTTGTATGTAAATCTCTTCGGTCAACTTATATTTAGGAATACAATTTTAACATCCATCTGATGAATAACCAACTTATAAATTGTACTCAGAGCAATCAACATTCTGATGGTCGTCATCCGTGCTACTGGAGCATATGTGTCAAAATAATCGATCTTAATTCTGAGAAAATCTCTTGGCTACCAGTCTAGTTTTGAACTTGTCAACAGTTACATCGGCCTTCATCTTTTTCTTAAAGATCCATTTACAACTGATTGGTTTTGCTCCTTCAGACAGATCGACTAACACCCACGTATTATTGGAGGTTATCAAATCATCATCTAATAGCCTCCTTCCAGAAGATATCGTTTCTGGTCTTCATCGCTTCATCATAGGTAAGTGGATCTTCTTCCGCATGATAGGTGACTAAATCATCTCTGAAGTTCTTTTGTCTCCTCACTCGCTTAGATATATGTTCAATGAGTTCTGGTTCAATCGTTGTTTCTGCAATAATAACTTCTTCTTGGTCTTTATCTTCGCTAGGAGCTTGAGCCTCTTGTGCATCCACACTATTCTCCAGAATGTCCGTGAGGACAATGTCCTTGCGCGTTGCAAATTTATCTTCAAAGAATTCTACATCGTGAGATTCAATGATATGATTTGTTTCAATATTAAAGAACCTCCGAACATCACTCTTATCGGCATAACCCAGGCATATAGTCTTCGTAGTCCTTGTTTCCAGCTTCTGAATCTTTAAATCCGGAAACTTCACATACTCCAGACACCCCCACACTCGAATAACATTCAAGCTGGGTCTGACCTTAAACCAAAGTTTACGAGTAGTGACATCAGAAGTTGCATACGGTACTCTATTCAAAATGACAGTAGCCGTAAGCACTGCTTCACCCCAGAAGCAATTTGGAAGACCCGCAGTCAACCATTGAGTTCATCATCTCTGTTAACGTTCTGTTCTTCCTTTCTGTAACACCATTTGATTGAGGTGAGTACGGAGCAGTCGTCTCGTTGAGAATTCCATGTTCTCTGCAAAACGATACAAATTCATGAGACCTATATTCTTCACATCGATCACTTCTGAGTCCCTTGAGTTGTTCTCTGGTTTAACATTCGACTTTAGCCTTGAAGTCCTTAAATTTCTCAAAAGTTTCATCTTTATACTTGAGCAGATAAACGAACGTGTACTTTGAGAAATCGTCGATGAAAGTAATGAAATACTTCATCCCGGCCTTTGTGGAGAATTATATAATGTCACAAATATCTGATTGTACCAACTTCAGAAGATATGTACTTCGGTTTACCTGTTTGAACAATTTTTTAGTGATCTTCCTCTACGCATAGACCTCACACTTCTCCAACTCTTTACCCCCATATTTGGAGATAAGTCCTAAACTAGACATCTAGTTTATTCTTTTACAATGAACTTGTCCTAGTCTATTATGCCACAACTCGAGAGAACAGCCAGAAGAAGAGACTACATTTATCATCTCCATTGGAGTTACAAGTTGAAGTTTGAACATCCCTTCGGTACAAAAATTCTTTCGAAGTATGTTCCTTTATAAGAATAACAACCTGACTAGCGTTAATGTCCATCCTGGCCGTACACTGACTGCGAAAAGATAGGAACAAATCATGTAAAGATTTAACTGAATCAAATTCAAATTTCACAAAAATCGGATATGTAATTTGACTCAATCTTTTCATAACCGTCCAAATCTCCCAACCAGCGCCTAACAGCAGCACAGGCGTGCAACAGAGCAACAGTCTTTACACGCGCTCAGCAGCACAGGCACGTAGAAGTCCTGAGGTGCAGCACGCAGGAGTGCGATGGCACGCGGCCACGCAGAGCCGCGCCTGCCCCCGCGCCTAAGACGAGCGCAACAACAACGCACAAAAGTCATGCGCCGATGCCGGCGCAACAACGCACAAAGCGCAATGTAAAGTGCAAAGTGCGCCACCAAAGCGCTACTTTGCGTCCAAGCCTGAGCCTGAATCGCTAAGTCCCTTTGGGGACTTGGTTCCAAATTTTCATGAGCATGACAAAAAGCATAAATGCTTCTTTTGTGGAGTTAGTCTTTTTTCTACTAGAAAAATACTCCCACATGGCACCCATGTGTCTCTCCACACCTCATGTGCACATTTGAACTCAAACAAAACTTTATACAGAGATACTCACCATTTGGTGTATGTAGAACTATTTTTCTAGTCTCCAAGGCAAAGCTCCAACATAAATGGCCACCGTTCTCCATGTTTTAGTACTGGGACGTGAGTATTGTGTGATACACCGTCCACCTACACGCAAGAGGTTGCCTCTATGCCATCTAACCTAAGTTGAATATTAGTTGAATATGTGGACTTTTGTGTCAGACACAAATGCATATGCATAGAAGACAGTAAGCCAAGGAGATACCTCAGTACCCTCTCACATGAGAAAAGCAGCTATCAACTAAGAACCTCGACCATCGACCGTACGAAAAGTAGTAAACAACAAGTACAAAGTAAAGTAAATTACATAATTTAGACCCTCTCTTTATTCTTTCAATTAAAGCCTTTATATTCTCCTATGTCTTTGTTATCATCTCCACTCGGTATGATAATAGAGTGGACCGTGTAACCAGAGTTAAGCTGATAATCTTTAAATGGGCCAAATTTTATACAGCCTATTGACTCGGCCCAAATTTGAAAACACGCTGTTAACATTTTGGAAATCACTCGGAAGCAGAAAAAAAAAAAAACTAATGCTGTATTCTAAATGTTAAGTTGTAGTTAATTTATTGAGGTGAAATTATTTGTATTCAAAACCATGCAGAATCCTATACCGTGTTCAAAAGGTCACCAATATTTTTGTAGTATTTTTTTTTACAACTGTCATATTTAACCAGTGTAGAGTCCCTATTTACGAGGTAAAGGTCACAAGACTACTTAGGTAGTGTTTGGGAAGGGTGGAAAATGGGAGGAAGGAAAAAGTTGAGGGGAAAGTGAGAAAAATTTTAAACGATGGTGTTTGGAAAGGGGGAGAGAACATGGGAGAGAAAAATTTGAGAGGAAAAAGTAGGTGGGTCCCACCAAAAAATTTTCCTCCCAAATGTGGGAGGAAAATGGAGAGAGATGAGAGGAATTTGAGTGAATTTACACCACCACCCCTCAAAAAGTTAATATTAAATCATCATTTACCAAGGAGAAAATAGTAATTATACCTATATCCATAAACAAATAAAAAATTGTTTTTAAACTTTTTTTTCCCCTACTTTTTGTCCATCCAAACAAAGGAAGGGAAAATTAACTTTCCCTCCATTTTCTCCTCCATTTTTCTTCCCCTCAAATTTTCTCTCCCTCCCCACAAATGTTCCCAAACACAGTGTTAGTTAAAGGTTATAGAATAAAGATTTTGTAAATTCTATCTTTTGATAGATTGTTTTATTAAGAATCAGTTCTTTGTTTGGCCTACTACCAGGGGAGCCCGACATCATTGAATTTGCTCCGGCCTGCCATGTGGCACCGCGGTTTCTTTCCGCGCGGTCTGGGAAGAGTTTTCCTTACTGTTTTCGAATAGTTTTCCAGGCGGCAGATCTTGGGTCCGTTCCATTCCACTGGAGTTAGCAGACAATCTGGAAAGCACATACTTCCAAGAGAATACACGTAGTATTTTACTTAACATTAACTTCACGCGGAATCGGCGTTCAACTCTCCGCATGGAAAGAGAGAGAGAGAAATTACAAACTCTTCCGTCCAATGAAAAGGTGCCACGCGTGTAAAATGACGTGGGAGTCCGGCCGCCTACGAGGAAAGTGTCACTGTCCTGGCCGGCCGACAGATTTGAAATTTTACTCGGTAAAAGACCACGAACCGGGGGACCTATTGGAAATTCCAACTATGTGCTGCAAAGGAAAATTAGAAATTCTGCCTTTTGTCCAGGGAGCTGCTGATGGTTTTGAATGTTTATTTAGTTCGCATCCGAAGACCCGACCGATCCGTTTTTGTCCTAGTTGGACCCAAACAAAAACACACTAACTTAAACTTCACTAGTAAGAATGTACTAACTTAAAATTTAATATATGTATTATGTTAGAATTTATTAAAAATTATAAAAAATAGAATCTTGTTTTTCTTTTTGGAAATTTTAGAATATATATATAATATATATATAATATATATATATATATATATAATATATATATATATATATTGGTGCCAACGGTGCAGGCCAGGCAGGCAAAGTGTGGGTACGTGCCAGGCACGAGTGCATACTTTCGGGCCGGGTATGGGGCCTACGGGCCTAGTATATGCCCTTCAGGGCTGAGTTGTATGTCCTTCGGTGTAGTCGAAGAACAAAATACATTAATATGCCGTTTCAACTACATTCATATAATAACAAAAAGATCGACAAGCCGTCATAAAATAATATTTGTTGTTCCATACAATGCACCCATGTATACAATTGAAACCAAAATGCCTCCAAAATGAATCGGCTTCAAAATAGGAAGAGCTTTAGGTCGTCTCTCTGAAACTTCAGCTAGATTTGTGCACCCTCGAGGTTCTCGACACCTGTGGAGTGGGGTCAGTACACATGGGAATGCACTGATGAGCGGAACTAACCCATTTCACATTCGATAGCATAAGTGAAACAGTAATATATATTCATATCACTTATCAGTGATTTCTTATCACAGCCGATGTGTCTGTTTCTACATAAAACAAAAATGAATACTCACCGCATTTTGCAAAAGATAATATGTTAACATACACCGTATCTATATGAGGTAATTGGTGAATCAGACACTATGAACGACTATTATGTGGTATTACGACACGCTCTTTCAGTCCCAATTGTAAGCCTCACTGAAGGTCCTGCAATACCTCGTGTGTGAAGCACGTTCCACATAATTTCTCTTACGTCAATTCGATCCCAGTGCACCAGATATCTTTTCGAGAAAAGCCATAACTTGTGCACAAGTTGTCCATGACCATGCGAATGCATGAACAGTTTAACTACAAAATATATGCATAGAAACATAGACTGGAGTAAGCAGTATAAAAATTAATACAAAAATATGACATATTAGCGACTGACCTAGCGACTAAAGAGAGTTAATCGCTAGTCTAGCGACTAAACAATGATTGAAAGTCTACAAATTCATAATTCAATTAAATGGGCGTCGCATTTTTGTCACTAAGGCATCAGGGCTATACAACAATTTTCTAGCGATTGAATATTTTGTCGATAATTAGTCGCTATTTTGAAATTCATGACATCGATTAATGCAGTAAGGGATATTCTCGTCGTTGGATAAAATATATTCAGCATTAGGCACCCTAACTATTTTGTAGCAATCCCATTTTTCATTCGTTCTCCCCAACTTGTTCCCCTCCAAATATTTTCGTTCCCTCCAAATCGATCCCCTCCAAATATTTTCGTTCTGAAATCACGATCCTCTCCAAAATCCTAGCTAGCTAACTAGCCTTGCTGCTTAAAACCTACTACTTTCTCTTCCATCTCTCCTCTCGCGGTCAACTCTTCCTCCCTCTCCTCCCCCTACGCCTTTGCTCCCCCCTACTGTCATCTTCGCCCATCCGTTCCCTCTCCGTCCACAGTTATGGCACCATCGACTAGCGTCGT
Source organism: Iris pallida (assembly GCA_029216955.1). Taxonomy (NCBI): domain Eukaryota; kingdom Viridiplantae; phylum Streptophyta; class Magnoliopsida; order Asparagales; family Iridaceae; genus Iris; species Iris pallida. The sequence goes on along the minus strand of JANAVB010035639.1, from coordinate 164,632 downwards.
CCCACGTTGAAGAGGAGCTCCAACATGGACAACACCTCCCTCAGCTCCAACTTCGTCCTCGACTGCTGGAAGGAGGAGGAGATAGGCCCATACTAGAGGCTCCTTAAGTAGGACCTTTGCCCCTCCTCCTCTCGCCCGACGCCTGACGCCCCTCTTCCTCCCCTGATGCCTGCCTCCTCGTTGGACATCGACGTCCTGATGTAGCAGAGAACCCTGACGTCGGCGCCATCTCCGACTCCTTCTCCCGACTCCCTCCATCGCCTCCTTGACGTCGATCATAGGTATTTTTTAAAGTTTTTGTAATTTTTTTGGTTTTTACTTTTTTAATTTCTTTTTAAATGCATCAATTAATTTCTTTTTAAATGCATCAATATAGGCTTGGTTTGGGATTTAAGAAAATTATTGTAGTATAATGATTATATTTATATAGTGTGGTTTGTTCTTGATGTTATTGTTTAAGAAAATTTAGGGCTTGGTCTGGGATGCAAGAAAATTTACAAAAAGAAACTATCGGCTTTGGATTTGGTTCCATTGAAATGAAGAACTATAGGCTTTGGATTTAGATGAAGGACAAGTCTCTTCTCCATACTTATGTGTGAAAATAAAGTGCATATTTTCAAATAAATAAATTATCATTCTTGATATTTCTTTTCTATTTCAAAGTGACTACATATTGAAAGGCATCATATAGTGGACTATCTAACATATGGCACTACTAAAATAAGGTAAATTAGCGACGTCATGATACGTCGCTAATAATGAAAATTACGTCGCTAATCGTAATTGGCGACGGCTTTAGCGACGTAAAGTGAAGGTCGTTTTTTAGCTAGTCGTAGATGGCAAATACGTCGCCCTACGTCGCTGTTTGTGACGTCCCATCCGTGTCGCTAGGTCGTCGCAAAGTTAGCGACGTAGAGCGACGAGAAGTTTACGTCGTAAACTTAGCAACGTAGTACGACTTCTTAGCGACGTTTAGTTCTATTGACGTGATGACGTGGCATGCCTGCCACGTCAGCAAGGTGGCGACGTACAAACGCCGCTAATTAGTGATGTATAGCGACGTATATCGACGTCCACTTTCCGTCGCTATCCGTCGCTATCCGTCGCTATACGTCGCTATCCGTCACAGACTACTGAAAAAAATTAAAAAATATGATATGTATTTTTGTTATGATGTGTGTCTGTGTTTACAGTGTGTGTGAAGTGCAGTGTTCCTACCATCGACAGTTTCGCTTACTGTTCTATATTTTATCTTGGATAGAAAGTTCAACAGTTCAGGGTACACTTTTCAGAGCTTTCTCTTCACGTCCTTCACCTTCTCGGGATCCTGTACGACGTCCCGAGAGAGTGAAGGATGTAAAAATAAAGCTCTCAGAAGTACACCCCGAACAGTTGCTCTTTCTGTCCAAGATAAAATATACAACAGTAATCAAAACTATCGATGGTTCCGAACACTGCATTTCACATACACTGTAAACACAGACACACATCATTACAAAAATACATATTATATTTTTTAAAAATTTGGGCAGCACCTCCTTTGTATATAAGATCATCGCTTATAACCCAACGTAGGTATATTTGTCATTCCCGTCGCAGATATCATCATAATTAACAGTCTTCCATCATAACAGTCTACAACTAATAGATGAATAACAGTCTCCCATCATAACAGTCTACAACTAAATATCATACATGTACTCAATGAAAATACCAATAAATTAAATATCACAAACATACATGTCCAACAAACATACATGTCCAACAGAGTCAAATAATAATAAAAATCAGTGTACAGAACGGTCAATGGGCCCATAGGGCCAATAAATACAAAGATGATAAAAAATCTACTGGATCACTGAGGACCCCTGCGGCGCATCTGGGATAGCATGTACTCATACTGCTCCTGTGTGAGCTGCACCGTAGGGGGAGTAGGAGGCAGTGCAATGTCTGGAGTCGGCGCCGTCGATGGACCGGGAGGACGTATCTGCTCCAGCTCTCACAGTCGCTCACCATGTGCAGCAAGGGTACTCACCATCCTCTGAGTACTCTCCTCAATCGAAGCCGATACCTGAGTGAGTGAGGCAGACATGGTCCTCTGCGATCCCTCCAGCTCGACCTGTCTACGCTCTGTACGCTGCATAAACTCGGTAAGCGTGTGCAAGCTGGTAGCTGTATCCTGCTGTAGACTCATCAGCTTCTGTATACTGCGCTCGACCGTATCAAATCGTTCGGTGATCATCAGAGGGTCGGATCGTCGCTCGATCGTATCAGAAATCTGCTGCTGCAACTCGCGACGCAGCTCGTCGATCTGACAACGAATATCCTGAGCTCGTGACGACGCCTGCGAAGCCGAAGACTGTGCACTGACAGAGGGCGCCCGGGATGACTCCGAAGCCAAATATGCGCCGTAGGATCCCGTACCGTAGTACGTTCCCTTCTGAAGATCGCCAACGGCGGTCATCCTGAGGTCGTCCGACGATGGATCTGTAGGCGGCTGGAAGGAAGTACCAGCCCCTCCCTTTGTTGGCGCACTAGCAGCAGCAGCCGCCTCCTCCTGCAGCCGAACAAACTCGGCCTAGAACAATGTTTGCAAACGTGTAAGTATTTGCTAAAGTCTATATTGATATCTATTTTTCTGTTTTCTAAATTATAGTAAATTAATATAAAGAATAGAACATACATATGTCTGCGTTGCCCTCTCGTCAATGAACTCCCCAGCCCTCCGATGGGTGATCAGAAAGACGGTCACCATGTTGGGGTCCTCACCCTTTTTTACCTGTTAAATTATATTATCTATTATTAGTATTAAACATTCTATCGAACTATATATAAATTAATGTCCGTCATAGGAAAAGTACCAGACGACGAAAATGTTCCGTCATCAGAATGGAGCCACCCCACCACTTACCGGCGCTCGACCGCGCCACCTTGGCCTTGTCAGACCGCTCCTGGTACCTGGGCTCGCTGAATCTAGCCTTCATCGCAGTCCACTGCTCTGGCGTGATCCAACCATGGATCGGCTGTCTGGAGCGATCACGAGACTTCTGGTCATGGATCGCATCACGGATGAGCTTGCCTACGACGGCAGAAAATTGGGCCTCGATTTTTGCCACCCGGTGTGGTGGATAGAAATAGGTCCTCTACAAGAAGTAAAATAGAAAAGTTGTATAATATACACAAATGATTATTAAAATTTAAAAATAAACAATTTTTTTACCTTGAAGTGGGCGAACCAAAAGGCCTTCCTATCTGCGGGAGCATCTGAGTAGTTAATCCAAGGCCCACCATAGTTCTGTCTCAGAAATACCTCCAACTGTCTCTATACTGCAGGAGGCCGATACCCAACTGTCTCTGTACTGCAGGAGGCCGATACCTATACAATAATAATTCTCATGAATATATATGTACATATAATCATTTGAGAAATATATATTAACTAATTAACTTACTTCGTAGGCCCGTCCGTCCAAATCTCCATACGCGTCTCGCCTGGGAGAGCGCATGGAGGGTCGTTCTCACCTTCTACCTGGGCAGGATCAGTATGATCGCCGTCCTCCATATGCTCGGCGTCGGCTCCCTCCATGAAGCCATCGATAGGAGGAATGCTGGACGCGGGATCAGGAATACTGGACGCGGGATCAGAAATGCTGGATGCGGGATCAGGAATGTTAGACGACGATGGAGGAGTCGCCAACCTGCTGGAACTGTCCCGTCCCGGTAATGGACCGGGAACAGAACGGTACAATGGCGTACTCGGAGATGAGGATGAGGGTACAGAATCTCCATCCCCAGACCGAGGCTGACGGGACTGCCTAATATAAAATCCTCCGTGTCGTCCAGATGGTCTAGTCATACCTGATAATAACATATGACAATAAAACAAAAATACATATTTATATGATAGACATCACAGATTTTTGAAAAATATCATAGTCACAGATAAAAGTGCCACTAAAGTGTCACTAAAGTGTCACAGATTTATATGATAAAAGTGTCACTAAAGTGTCAAATATGATGATAAAACAAACGTACAGCTTTAATCCTCTTCTGAAAATTCATCTAGTTCGTTTAGCTCATCTTCTTCTTCTTCTTCCTCCTCTACATCTTCACTTTCATCTGCATCTTCCTCTTCAGATAATTCTACTTCTTCTACACAATTAGATGTGTAATGAGGAACTTCCGTCGTGTCCACTTCTATAATATTTGTTACAAGAGGTAGTTCATCCTCTTGATAAGCTATATCGTCAACCTCAAAGGTATTTCTAGCTTTGGTCTTGCATACTGCCCACCAGTCCGACCTTGTTGTTCTCCGTTTAGGATAACTTGTGAAGTACACGAGCTGAGCCTGACTTGATAGGACAAATGGTTCATAGGCTTGATATCGACGCCGATAGTTTATATCAACAAGACCGTGCTTGTCTACTTTCCAACCTTGACATTCAATCGGATCGAACCAATCACACCTGAATAACACAATCTTAGCAGGCTCTATTCCATAACTATATGCCAGCTCTACAATCTCCCGTAGCACGCCATAGAAATCGTTGCCCGCATTAACATCTTTGTTGTTCGAAGATCTGATACACAAATAGCTGTTTTTGGTGGAGTCGAGATCCACAAAGTTGTCTCTGATCGGGCAAGTTATTGACTTGAACCTAAATCCATTAACACAGTAGCTTGGCCATATTTTTGCAGCATAAATTGGTCCCTTGGCTAGCATTCTAATAGACTCATTCTCAAGTCTTGCGTATGGACGATCGACCTAAATACCACGAAAGAAGAAATTAAGCTCATTCTCAATCAACTGCATATACAGAAATGTAATTACAGAGTTCTCAAGTCTTACATATACACTCAACCATGATGGAAAATAATGCCTCATTTCTTGTTCTAGTTCTTCTTCTGTTATGTGTGGCCTACCTGACCTCACATCATCATTAAATATGCTGAAAACAACATCGTTCAATTAATATAATAGTATAATAATCAACACTATTAAAATAATGTAGACGTATTAATTACTTACCCCTCCAATTTTTCTACTTCCTCCTCGTCGCAGTTGAGTAATACATATACCTGAGCAGCCCTTAGCTCATCATCGTTCAGATATCTCTTCTTCATTTTACCCGATGGCTTTTCTGGAGCATTGAATACCTTCAGTATTGTATCATTACTTTCATGATCTCCGTCGTCGTTTCTGGAAGCTCTCGTTCTATTAGTTGCAACATGAGGCTTGAAATACATCAAACAAAAGTTTGTAATCTCCTCGAGAACATAGGCTTCACAAATAGAACCCTCGACCCGTGCCTTATTTTTCACCTTTCTTTTTGGGTGATTCAAATGTCGCTCGAACGGGTACATCCATCGATATTCGACGGGTCCACCAACACGTGCCTCATAGGATAGATGAATCGACAAATGCTCCATAGAGTCGAAGAATCTAGGAGAAAACACCCTCTCTAGCTTGCACAATATTACCGCAATATCCTTTTCTTGCTTTTCTAGACGATCAACGAGCGATTTCTTAGAACAAAAATCCCTGAAGAATATGCTAAGCTCCGTCAATGGATCCCAAACTGCCTGCGGTAAGAATTCCCGAAATGCAATCGGAATTAACCTCTCCATGAATACGTGACAGTCGTGGCTCTTCATACCCATCAATTTGTTTTCCTTCGGATCGACACATCTTCTCAGATTTGACACATATCTGTCTGAAAATTTTAGGCCCTGGATCCACCGACAAAGTCTCACTTTATCCTCCTTATCCAGCGAGAAAATTGACTTCGACAGGAACTGTTTTCCATTCTGGTCTATCAAATGCAACGCAGGGCGTTTGTATATTTCTTCTAAGTCCAACCTGGCCTTGGGATTGTCTTTCATTTTTCCCTTTACGTCCATCACAGTATTAATTATATTATCAAACACATTCTTCTCAATATGCATGACATCAAGATTATGTCTGATCAGATTGGTACTCCAATATGGCAGATCCCAGAATATGCTCCTCTTTGTCCAGTTATGATCTCTACCAAATCCATCGCACTTGTACCCAGTTGTAGGATCTTCGATAGCACTTGAAAAATCTCTAACATCCTCCCATATCGTGGCTCCGTACCACCTTGGCGGTGGATCACCCTTCTCTACAACGCCGGCACGAAATGCATTCATGTTCCTTCTGAACGGATGATCTTTTGGCAAAAATTGCCGATGACAATCAAAGAAGCACGGTTTTCCTCCGTGTTTCAAGCGGAAAGCCTTACTACGGTCCATGCAATACGGACATGAGAGACGGCCATGAGTGCTCCATCCAGATAACATTCCATAGGCCGAAAAGTCGTTGATGGTCCACATAAGGATTGCCTTCATCTGAAAATTCTGCTTCCTGGAAACATCGTACGTGTTAGCGCCTACTTCCCATAACTGATTCAACTCATCTATCAAAGGCTGTAAGTACACATCAATGTTCCTCTTAGGATTGTTCGAACTAGGAATTATAACGGTTAGAAACATGTACTGAGTCTTCATGCACATCCAAGGCGGTAGGTTATACGGAGTGACAATCACAGACCAGTACGAATACTGGGATCCCGAAAGACCAAAAGGAGTAAAACCGTCAGAAGATAGCCCCAATCTGATATTACGCGGATCTGAAGCAAAATCAGGATACACTCGATCAAAGTGCTTCCACGCTTCTCCATCGGATGGGTGATCCAACACTCCTTCAATCTGTTCTCGCATGTGCCAACTCATATTTTCGGCCGTCTCTTTTACCATAAATAATCTTTGCAACCGCGGCATTAAAGGCAAGTAGTGCATTGAATCGGTCGGTCTTCTTGCACCGGTAGACCTTCCTGTACTAGTTGTCTTATAGCGATCAGCACCACAAAATCTGCACACATCTGCGTTCTTGTCGTCTTTGTAGTACAATATGCACCCATTGCGACAAGAATCGATTTTCTCGTATCCCATCCAAAGCGATCTCACCATCCTCTTAGACCTGTAGAAGTCTTTAGGCAACTTAGCACCCTCAGGCAATATTTCTATAAGCAACTCCATAAGACGGTTGTAGCAATCTTGTGACATGTTAAAATCGGACCTGATGCTCAACAATTTTGTAACCACCTCTAACGGTGAATGATCCTCACAACCAGGATATAATGGAGTCCTTGCATTCTCCAGCAACTCCATGAACTATGCAGCATCAGCGTTCGGTGCCTCCTCAGGTGCATCATGATCGTCCGGATCGAAACTAGGCCCCGTCGTGTCAAAAATTATGTTCACCAACCCATCGTCGTAAGCAGCGTTGTTGTGGACATCCACATAAGACTCATACGCCGATGCTAAAGACACAAGTTCTCCGTGCGCGCTCCACTGATAGTAATTCGGCGTAAAACCCTTCGAGTACAAATGATACGTGACTTCCACTTCTGGATGATATTTCAAGTTGCGACATCTCACACACGGACACTTAATTTTGGTTTCGTCCATGTACTGAGGGAACGCCTTGGCAAACTACAGGAACTGCTGTACACCCTCTATGAATTCATCTCGCACACTGCACATGTCATCAGGATGACGGTTGTACATCCACGAACGATTCCGTAAGTAGTAATTCATATCCATATCCAATTGAGGATAATTCTGTAAGATTGATACATGCACATTGCAGTCAGTGAATGAATGTTAAGACAGTTTAGATATGGGTGCGCAACATAAACTGTTCATTCATTCCACATATTACAAACAAAGAATTTGAAGGAAGAAACAAAAACAACTGTGTTGGGACTAAAACAACTGTCTTGTGTCAAAGTGTCGTATTCGATAGACCGATACTAATTCGATACGGTCGATACTAATCCGATACCGATTCTGATACTCATCCCAATTGTCCAATATCGACCCTTTGGGTCTACAAGAGTTACTTCACCCAGTTTGTCAAGAAAGGTAAAACTTTTTAAATTAATATCCTATAACTTGGCCTTTGGCCTGTGCTTGAGCAGTATCCTAACTCAAACTATCTATCCTAACTAATAAATTAATATCCTACTTTAACATCTACTAACTCTCATATTCCTTCTAACATAAACTAATATCCTAATCTAAACTAACCCTTTAACTGAAACTAATATCTAAACAATGCTAATCATGAACTAACCACCTAACCTGGAAGTCCACACTGCTCAAGCACAGGCTAAAGGCCAAGTTATAAGGCAAAATACAGGCAACTGCCTGTAGCTACAAGGCAAAACCAAATGTTGACGGTATATATACCCTCAACATTTAAAAAGTTTATTTGTCTTGACAAAGTGAGTGAAGTAACTCTTATAGACCGAAAGGATACTCTATACACTCTATGTAATACGATATACCAATCATACCTACACTTCTAGGATACTCTATACACTGTAGTAATGAATTGCCCTTACTAATGATGCTCTTAGGTAACATATTTATCAGATGAGATTTTCATGTTGCACTTACGCATTTGTAGCTATAAACTGCTTGAGCAATAACATATAGGTATAAAAATCGGTATCGGACTATTCCTATGAGTATTGGTATCGACGATATCAGTAGTAGACTTACTAGCTAGGGTTTTGGTCAAAACCAATTGTTTTCAATTTTTCTTAGAGGATACGCTTCAAAGGACAACGTACGTGATCAGTTTAATTAGCTCACCAGATAAAGGGGACGACCAAAAAAGTCAATATTGCTGACCACCTCCGCTAATTGCTACTTTTGATTGCCAACCACATTAATAATAATAATAATAATAATAATAATAATAATAATAAATTCAACACACTAGACAATACTAGACTACACTTCACTTACACCTCTGGATGACTTTGGCTCAAACCAGCCAAAGCTAGTTCAACGAGAGCTCCAAGAAAAAAATGGCTCTCCTCCCACAAACCACAATGGAAACTATACTTGAATAATGCACTGTAACGCCCCAGTCCCAAAATACGTAGTTCTAGGAACATAGACATGCCAGCTGTATACATACGAAGTACACTCCAATATATGGAACCCTCGTATGAATACATAAGCTGTAAAATGTAGTAGAACCACAACTAATCTCATCCACACAAAATAAATGAATAAAAGATATCATATAAAGATAATGAACTGTCTTTGGTACATGTAGTTGGGCGGAGACAAATCCACTACCAACTATGAAAAGAAATACATAACTAAAGAAAGATTTTGGCGAGCGAAGCGAAGATGATCCAAGAGCAATCATCCTCGAGAAATAGCAATGAACACGGCTAGAGCTAAAGCACCTGCGAAAGACAAGAACACACACCTGGAGAGATAACCAGGTCCTCAGAGGGATGTAACAAGACACATAATATCATGCCATATAAACTGAATAAATATTGCTCAAATAAATAAGTCAATCGAATTATAACATGGTCCAATACACACCTATTGAACGAGCTTACCATCTCCCCAACCAAATAAGGACAGGAGATGGTAAACTAATTCACGGCGACGTATCTTTCCATGCTATGAATCCAATATGGTATCCGGACCCCAACAAAGTTCAATACCTTTTCATCGAAGTAGTAAGTCACACCTACAACCAAACAAGGACAAGATGTGACAAACTAATCCGCGACAAGTTATTATTCTAAGCCACGGTCAGATACAAGTACCCAAACCAAAAGTACTCGTACCTAACGGATAAAGGTAGCCTAACCATTCTAAGTGAATGCAGTTTTAAGAACAGTTCATGGTCGCATGACTACCCGGTCAAGTCAAGAAAATACCAATGCAGTACCTCAGTAGCGAGTCACAACACCATATACTATTTCTCAGTATCGAGCGAGTCTATAGCATATAGTCTACCTATCGTTCCTCAGTAGCGAGCGAGTCTACGATAGATAGGGTGGTATTCAACTTCCAATCATGTTCTTCCCGCCCAATGCAAACTCATAACTGCTAAGTCTTCTAACATGCAATTCTATTAGCAGTTATTTCCTAACGCACGGCTTATACGTACTGGTGGCCAGCCAATCACGCATGTCCGAGTCCTATATGCGACACACAACAACGTGGAATAAATGTGTCAAGGCCATGAATGCAACACACAAAGGTGGTCCCTTAAATCTAGGTTTAATGTGTAAGAAAATAATACATAGCAAGAAACTGAACAGTAAATTCTAACAGGTTATGCCATGTATCACAGTTTATTTTGCATAAAGAAAATAATGAACATGCATGAAATATGAGCTAAAATAATTAAACAGCAAATGGCAAGGTGTCTTGCCTGGTAGAACGACTGGTGTACTGCAATGCTCAATGTGGCACGAACTGCGACTTCGGTGCAACAACTATACAAGGGGACCTCTGTTGGCGGTACGGATGATTCCATCGAGTCTAGGACGGTCAATTTAGTTAGGGTCAATAGGTGGAAGGAAAGAATTGGCAAGGGATAGGAGGATTGGGCTTAGTCACGGGCTGGAGGAAATTCGAAGGAAGTTGGAAAAATAAGATATACGATAAAATATTTATAAAATATATACTATTAGTCAGAATAAATATTTCCAAAAGGCTAAAATTATTAAAGATAAAATAGTTTTTAGTAAAATATAAAGAAAATTAAAAAGTGTTTTTAGGGTTAAAACTAAATTTCTAGGCCAAAAAGCTGTATATTAAAAATACCAAAGATAATATATTTTTAGACTAACTTAAGGCCAAAACTATAATTAAATAAATGAACATAATGTACTAATATTCTAGGGCTTAGAAACTAAATTTGAAAATATAGACCAAGCCTAATACAATTATTTTTATTACAAGATTATTATATAAATATTTTTATTTAATAAAAATATAATAAAAAAAATTCATTAGAAAACTTGTGACAAAATAATCCGAATGATTTAATTACATATACAAATTTATATACACAACCTTCATAATGTAATAATAATACTTTAATCTTAGTCAACAGTTAATAATAATAATACTGATAATAGTAACATTAATACTACTAACAATAATTATTACAAAATAAATAGATAATACAAAAAAACCCATAACATCTTATGATCTGTTACTGTCCCTCCTCTCGAGGGGGAATCATAAAAAAATAAAAAAAATAAATAAATAAATAAAAAGAGAAAAAAACCAGCAAGGAACAGAAGTCTAAAAGGGGAGAGAGGGAAATGGTTAACTGGGATTGGTCTTGGCGTGCAGTGAAGAAGAGAGGGAGAGGAGAAGAGAGCGGAGAGAGAAAGGGCTGGAGACGATCGGAGCTGGAGGGAGAAGGTTCGTATGGGCACCGGTGGCTGAGTCGGCTAGGTGGGGCGGAGGAAGAGGAAGACGGAGGAGTAGGCGCCAAGAGGGCGGCATCGGCGGATGAACGGAGAGGGTTTCGGGGGTTTTGATGGCGCGTCTCCGGCGGAACGGCGGAGGGACCTGGGGCGGAGGAGTCTAGGGTAGTGGCGGCTGGACGCCGAGAAAAGGAAAGGAGCTCAGACGAGCGGCGGCGAGGGTTTGGGGGAAGTCGACCGGAGGGGGAAAGGAGGCGGAGGGTGCGGCTCCAGGCGGAGCTCGACGCGGCTCGACGAGGCCGGCGCGCGAGGGTTCCTGCCATGGGGCGATCGGAGTGGGTTTTTTCGCCGCCGTCGGTCGAGGCAGACTCGTTGGTTTTGGCGAAGACACGGCGAGGCGGTCCGGCGAGTAGGAGCTAGGGCGATCGACGCGGAGGCTAGGGTTTGCCGGCTCGCGCGGTAGGCGCTACGCCGGAGGAGGCGGAGGTTCGTCGTCGGAGGCGGCTGACGCGTGGCGGCCGAAGGAAAGGTCCGGAGATGGGTACGGCGGTGAACGGGCTTGCTCCCGGCGGCGAGGGGACACGGTCGAGCGGAGAGGGTTTGGGGTCTGTGATGGTGCTGGTGGCTAGGTCACGCTAGGAGGGGTAGCCTTGGCTGTGGTTGGGATGCCGGGATGGCAAGGTCGGGACGATAGGTTCGACGAGTAGGTGGGCTCGATGATGGCTGGGTGCTGTCATGGCAGCGGATGCGGCGAAGGTGGATGATGACATGACGGTGCGGCAGGAAGATGGTAGAGATAGGTTTAAGATTGGATGGTGTCGGGGTGTTCGACACGAGAACTCTATGTAATTGTAATAGATGGAATAAGATTTTTGGATGGTCACAGACACGATGCACGCACATTTGTGTAGGAGGAATTTTGGTGGATGAATAATAAATTGGAGGAGTACCTGCCTATTTATAGGATGTGGGAATTCCCAATTATATAACGATTATGAGTAGTTTAAACCCAATTTAGATAATTCATCTATTTATTTAAATTAATTCAATAAATCAAAATCCAAATCAAAATCCAATTCCAAATACAAATCAAATTTAAATCTAATTAAATTCTTGGTTTAAAATCAAATGGGATAAATCAAATTTCAAATATTTAACTATTTAAATAAATCCATAAATTTAAATCAAGATTTAAAATGGCCACAAAATTTTAAAATATATTTTTCACAAATACCAATAATAATAATTTCGAAAATATATTATTATTTAGAAATAAACTTAAATAAATATTTATGAAATATATATGTAAGCACAAATGATGCATACTTTTTCTAGTACCCAATAAAATATTATTTATGATTAATAACTCTTAAAAAATCTTATTTATAGCAAGAATAATAATTATATGTAATATTTTGAAAGTGTATAATAAAATAGAAAAAAATATTTTTCTAAAATATGTACGCTCGCACATATTCGCACTCGACGAGCAACTACAAAAAATAAAATTTCGTACGCGACGTACAATACGACTATGCGACGTACAATACAAAATTTTAAATCAGTACTAAATTTAATAAATAAAAAAAAAGTAGAAATTTAGGGGTTTTACATGCACTCTATTCATTTACGACTATTCCAGGTGTCCAAATTATAAGCAACCCTATATACATGATACGAATTTCCAACATGTGACATTCATCCATAGCTACTGCTTAATTGTTTCATTCGGGGTTCTATTATGTGTGAAATGCAAGACGCAAGTTACATTCCGGATGGACTTTTTTATATCAAATTGGCGTTTCTAAAACACTAGTCCAATTGGAGATTGTCACCCCCAATTCCTGTATTTCGTATTTGTACTCGTAATTTGATTTTTTTGGCACGTATTTTATTTTCTCGACTTGCGGATTTTGGTTTCTCGTAAATGGATTTTGGACCATGGCTTGGTTTTATTTTGTGGAGTTGGTTTGGGTTGGTTTGGTTCATCATGAGTGGAACACCCTAGCCTATTCTCCACCTCCATTCCATCACAACCACCCTCATTAAAACCTACCAACCTTTTCTCTCTCCTCCATAACTCCATTAATTTCTTTCAACTTCTTCTTCTTCCTTCTTCCACACAACTCCCCAACCCATAGGCAAGTGCACCTTGCCATCAAATAAGCACCACTTTTTATTTGTCCATTAGCTAGATTAGGCCATGGAGAACAACTTTAGAACTTGACATTTTGTGATTTGGAGCTTTCATTTTTCTAGATCTAGGTTTTGACTATTTTCGGATTTACATGGTTTTGATCTATTTTGGTTGGATTTTTGTGGGTTTTGATGCTTCCATGTGGAAGAGAATTCAATTTTACTCAAGTTAGACCTTTGAAATTCTAGATTTGGTTTTGATTTTACCAAGATATGAAGTTTTGAACCTTAGAGTTCTTGGAGTCTTCTTCTCGGCCTGGAGAAGAAGACAGCAGCCTGCGCTCTTTAGCGCAGGGCTGGATTGTGCATCCCCCTCAGCCAGCGCTCTTTAGCGCAGCGCCGACCGCGCAGCTTGCCCCTTGGCGAACTGCGCTCTCCACTCATGCGCAATCTGACCCTGCGCCATCCATTCCTGCGCAACCTGATCCAGCGCAATCCATCTGCTGCGCAGCTCACCCTGCGCACTTGGCACCCTGCGCAGTTGGTACCCTGCTCAGCTCACCCTGCGCACTTGGCACCCTGCGCAGTTGGTACCCTGCGCAGCTCACCCTGCGCACTTGGCACCCTGCGCAGTACATACCCTGCACAACCTACTTGTCTGTGATGAATTTATTATTTCTTGATCTTGGCTCTTCTATAGTCCTATTTATATTAGTATTTATTAGATATTTTATGCCCATTTTATATCCTTACGCCTTTTGACATGAACTTGATTTTGCTTAAATATGTTGGGAATGACTATTGTACATAGCATGGTATGACAAGGAACTAGCATAACACGACAGTGACCCGTAGTGGAGCACTCCTGACAGTACCCTGACATGATTTATCTTGATAACTTGATAGTGGCCCGTGGTGGCGCACTCCTGACTTGACTTGACTTGTAACTTGTAAACTTGACTCCTATAATCAACTTGACACCGTGGGTGTTCCTGCTTGCTTGCTTGTAAAATTCACTTGTCTTGTCTTGCATCATGTCTAGGACGTGACTTCCTGGGTACCACGGCTAGGGACTCGTGCTAAATTGGATTAGGCTAATGATTAGATCAAACTAGAACATGGAGAGTTCCCAGTCACAGGCAATCTCGTTATCTGGGCGCTTTAATGGACTTGTAGCTTGCCGACGAGTAGAGCACATTTCTAGCACACTGTCATGTGTTGCACCCTCTAAGTCACCTAAGGGTACATTTGTCTCCCGGGCAATGTACCCACCTATAACTCTCAACCCGCGGAAGGATAACTGGATAGTCTGCAGGGCTTGGGACTGGAATTCTCACTTGCATCTTGTTAGTAATTAGGTTTGTGATAACCCTAGTTAGTTAAAATAGTAAACCGTAGTATTTGTTTGGCCGATTGCGAATGGATGGTGTCCAGCCTTGTCTAAGTCTTGTCTAGCTCCAGTACCTGCTCTCCTGAGCATGTTTGTTTACTTATCTTAACGATAAATGAGTAGAGACAGTGAGCTATTCAGGCGAAGGGTTACAACCCCGGTCCTTGTTTGGTTTAAGGATTGTAACCTGGCTCCCAAAATGGTTCCACGTCCCTAGTCGTTTATCGCTCTGTGTACTTTTATTACTTGTACTTTCCTTTTATTCTTTATGTTCTGATATGCTGGCTTTTGTTCTTATTTGTGGCCTCCTTGTGGCACTTGCTCTTTCTGGGGTTTGACCCAGCTGGTTTTGTGTGGCCAGATTTCGGAGCAGCTCCCGAGGATCTACCAAGCTTCCAGCCCAATGGTGAACACTAGACGGAACCCGGGCTACGAGTGGGTTTTCTTTTTTGTTTCACCCACTTATATGTAAATTTATTCTTTTGAGGCATTTAGCCGACGAGCACCTGTTAGCTCGATGCACATTTACTTACTGTCTGCCTACGGGCTGTAAACATGATTAACAAATCCTAAGGTTGATCATGTATGACTGAACTCTTGCTAGTCCTATCATTTTGTACGACTAGCTTCATGATCATCCAATATGTAATATTTGGGACGCCTTATATATATATATTTGATGCTCTAATATCTTGTAACTCTGTTAATTGCTTGAGATTGAGACAATAGGCTTGACCTTAAGAGACTGCTGGCTTGTAGTAAACCCTCATATCTAGACAGCCGTGACCGTATAGTTGAGATGTATTCTATTTCAATATACGTAGCTGGCTATGTCTGCCCCCGCTCTCCAGTATTCTGGTTCTGGGGCGTGACATGGTTTAAGTGGTGGCCCATGCAGGTCTTGGCATTCAAGAAATGTGAGGGTTTATCGAGTAGATGTCTCAATCAATATTCGTCCTTGATCTCTGCTCGTATCTTCAAACCCCTGGAAATCTCGACCTGATCACATTGTTTGTATCATTGATCTGTCCTGGTCCTTTCCTTATTGTTTCCTATGTCGTCTTCTTCAGCGGCATTACTCCCGGACCTGCCAACCAGCCAGAGGGAGCTCGACAAGCACCCTAGCGCCAGGAAGATCAAGCTCAGCACTCTGGAGTAGCCTCCCGAGTTATGCTTTCCGGAGGCTCAGTACCTCCAGTTCAGGCAGCTCCGCCCGCTAGACAGGATGAGGGACCTTTGGTAGGGCTTATCAGAGAACTGCTTGCATCCTAAGATCGTCGAGGCGACGCCTTGCACCAGGAAGTTCATGATGCACTAAACCGAGGAGGTCCCCAAGGGAATCAGGCGGCCAACAGTTTCAAGCGCTTGAACCATCCCTTCTTTGACGGCAGTGAAGATGCGATTGCCGCGGATGCTTGGCTTCAGGATACCGAGGTGGTTCTAGAAGCAGCTAGGACACCTGAAAATGAGAAGGTGGTGGTGGTACGCCTACAGTTGTTAGACTTGGCTCGCGATTGGTGGGCAGCTCAGGCCATGGGGTTAGCGGCACCAGTCACTTGGGCGACGTTCAGAGAGAGGTTCCAGACAAAGTACTTCGATGCGGTGGCACGGTACGACTTGCAGACCAGATTCACCAACTTGAAGCAAGGAGGCAGGACGGTCGATGGCTATACGACCGAGTTTTCTAGGCTGAGTAGGTTCGCCCCCACCTTGGTGGCAACCGAGTTCGATAGGGCTCAGCGGTTCCAGCAAGGGCTGCACTTAGAGATATTATTGGCTGTGGAGCAGTTCGAGCACCAGATGTTCGATGCAGTGTTGAAGGCAGCAAGGAGGCATGAGTATACCTTCCGGAGAATTATGGACAGGACGGAGGCAGGAAGCGGTCCCACAACCAGATGCACCAATCTTCAGCTCCAGCCCCGGCAGCTAGGGGATTAACCATTGGAACTCCGAGGCGGGCGACCTCAGTGACGTCGGTTCAGCATTCGACCCCGACGTACCCGCAACAGCATAAGCAGAAGCAGTCTTCTGTGGTAGGATGTTCGCATTACGGAAAGCCGGGCCATGTAGTGGCAGAGTATCGTAGGGCGCAGGGATTGTGCCTGGCTTATGGAGGAGCAGACCACCAGATAGGGACCTGTCCGAATAGGGGAGGTCCATCATCATCCAACCTTTCTAGTTCTTCGGTGAGAGGACCAGCCCCAGTTCCAGTCCAGCAGCAGCAGCAGTACCCGAGGCCATTGTTGTCTCAGGCCCAGGCCTTTCAGCAGCAAAACCAGCAGCAGTTCACCCAGGCTCCAGCACAGAACAGACAGAGGGGTTTCCAACAGAGGGGACCCGCAGCTAGAGGTCAGGCTATGATGATGACCATGGAAGAAGAAGTTGCACCAGGTGAGGTAGTGGCAGGTACTATTCTCGTCAATACCTTTCCAGCATCTGTATTATTTAATTCTGGTGCATCGTATTCATTCATGTCTGCACGATTCGCGACACGGATAGGATTGGAGCCCGAGTCATTATCAGTGAGGCTCAATATACTTACTGGTAATGGTCTTGTGGGAGTAGATCGAGTATTTTCCTCGTGTCGGATCGTAGTTAGCGGTAGAGAGTTCCTCGCTAGGCTCATAGAGTTCCCTATGGCAGACTATGATGTAGTCCTAGGCATGGATTGGTTGAGGAACCATTATGCTAGGATAGACTGCCATGTTGGCAGAGTTGTCTTTAGTATTCCCGGAGAGCCAGAGTTTTCATTTTCCAGAGGCACAGTAGAGTCATCTCCTCCAGTATTGCGGATGGCAGTAGCAGCAGTGCAGTTGCCCCGGATAGTTGAAGAGTTTCCAGATGTCTTCCCAGAGGAACTTCCAGGGATGCCACTAGAGCGGGAGATCGAGTTCACCATTGACTTGATTCCCGGGACAGCACCAGTATCTGAGCGAGTCTACAGAATGGCGCCTTCAGAGTTGGAGATTTTGTACAAGATGATTGAAGAACTTAGAACCAAGGGATTCATTCGTGCTAGTGGATCGCCTTGGGGAGCTTCGATGCTTCTTGTAAAAAAAAGGATGGTACGTCCAGGCTATGTGTTGATTATCGTACCTTGAATTCAGTGACAATCAAGAACAGATACCCTCTCCCGAGGATAGATGACTTGTTTGATCAACTCAAGGGGGCTTCAGTTTTCTCGAAGATAGACTTGCGGTCAGGATACCACCAGATCAGAGTCAGAGAGCAGGACATCCCGAAGACGGCGTTCAGATCTAGGTACGGCCATTGGGAGTTTCTAGTTATGCCCTTTGGAGCGACCAATGCGCCGGCAGTGTTCATGGACCTCATGAACCGTATTTTCATGCCTTACTTGGATCAGTTTGTGATAGTGTTCCTTGATGACATCGTGGTCTACAGCAAGAGTGAAGCAGAGCATGAGCAGCATCTCAGAGTTGTCCTCCAGATTCTCAGAGAGCACCGGTTGTACGCCAAGTTCAGTAAATGCGAGTTCTGGCTCGATCACATTTCTTACTTGGGTCACATCATTACCAGAGGAGGAGTGGAAGTGGATCTCTAGAAGATTGTGGCTATCGAGGCATGGCCAGTACCCAGCTCAGTGGCAGAAGTTCGCAGCTTTCTTGGATTGGCCGGCTACTACCGGCGGTTCGTCTCTGATTTTGCAAGGATTTCAGCGCCGATGACCCAGTTGACCCGTAAGGATGTGCCATTCGTTTGGACAGCAGAATGTCAGGAATCATTTAAGAAGTTGAAGCGAGGTTTGATAACGGCTCCCATTCTTACCCTTCCAGATGGGACCGGAGGATTCACGGTTTATTGCGACGCTTCAGGCAGAGGATTGGGATGTGTTTTGATGCAGCATGGGAAGGTAATTGCTTATGCATCACATCAACTCCGTGATCATGAGAAGAATTACCCGACCCACGACTTGGAGCTAGCAGCAGTAGTATTTGCACTTAAGTTGTGGAGGCACTACTTGTACGGAGACAGAGTGGAGATATTTACTGATCATAAGAGCATGAAGTATGTTTTCACCCAGAAGGATCTTAATATACGGCAGAGAAGATGGCTCGAGCTACTGGTGGACTACGATGTGGATTTGCAGTATCATTCAGGGAAGGCCAACGTTGTAGCAGATGCGTTGAGCCGGAGAGCCGGAGTTTATTTTCTGACGGCGCAACCAGAGTTATTGTCGGATCTTCAAAAGATGGGTATAGAAGTTGTCCTCCCTTCCAATGTGGCCTTGATGGCCAGCCTACAGATTCAGTCCACCCTAGTTGAGAGGATCCGGACCGCACAGTTAACAGATTCCAAGATTCAGCGGCTCAGAGCAGAGTACGAGGCAGGGAGAAGGCAAGAGTTATGTATTCATGAGGATGGTACACTTCGACACGGCACGCGTCTTTGTGTACCCAGTGGAGATATCAGACAAGAAGTCATGGCAGAGGCTCACAGTTCGCAGTATTCCATCCACCCAGGCAGCAGATGTACCGAGATATTCGTCAACACTTTTGGTGGAATGGTATGAAGAGGGAGATAGCCCGGTATGTCTCTCGATGTTTGGTTTGCCAACAGGTCAAGGCTGAACATCAGAGGCCAGCTGGACTTCTCAACCTTTACCGATCCCAGAATGGAAATAGGAGCACATAACCATGGATTTCGTGACTGGGTTACCCAGATCTCCGGCAGGCAGAGATGCTATTTGGGTCATTGTAGACAGGCTTACCAAGGTGGCACACTTTCTTCCATTTAGAGTTGGACAGTCGACAGCGCAGCTAGCAGAGATGTATCTCAGGCAGATCGTCCGACTTCACGGAGTGCCAGTCAACATAGTATCAGACAGGGATACGAGATTTACATCGCACTTCTGGCGCAGTCTTCATCAAAGTTTGGGGACTCGTCTCAAGTTCAGCTCAGCGTATCATCCACAGACAGATGGGCAGTCAGAGCGTACTATACAAACTCTCGAAGATATGTTACGGTCATGTACCCTTGACTTCGGTGGTTCGTGGGAGGATCACCTGCACCTGGTGGAATTCTCGTACAACAATAGTTTCCAGGCCAGTATCCAGATGGCACCCTTTGAGGCTCTGTATGGTAGGAAGTGCAGATCCCCGTTAGCGTGGGACGATGTCGGAGAGAGGCAGATGCTCGGTCCAGAACTGATTTTTCAGACAGTTGAAGTGGTCAGGAAAGTCAGAGATCACCTCCGAGTTGCTCAGGATCGCCAGCGCCATTGGGCCGATGCTCATCGGCGTCCCTTAGAATTTGCCGTCGGCGACCATGTATTCCTTAGGATCTCGCCTACCCGCGGCGTCATCCGTTTTGGCGTGCGGGGAAAGCTTAGTCCTAGGTATATAGGGCCGTTCGATATTCTGGAGCGAGTAGACGATGTGTCCTATCGTCTCGCTCTTCCGCCGTCGCTAAGTGAGGTACATGATGTATTCCATGTATCCCAATTAAGATGGTACATCCCGGACCCGAGCCATATCCTAGATCATTCGGAATTGGTTGTTGGTACCAACCTTTCGTACGAGGAGAGGCCCGTGTCTATTTTGGACCGGAGGGAAAAGACGCTCAAGAACAAGACTATTAACTTAGTCCGTGTTGCTTGGGGTCATCACTCTCTAGGTGAGTCAACATGGGAGCGTGAGGACGACATCCGATCGCGATACCCCTACCTGTTTGACTCGTAAGGTATAATGTCTTCCTTGTGCCTTACGCTTTCCCTTCCTTGCTTGCATTGTATGATTGTATGATTGAACAGATTAGTGTAGCTTGTCTGTGCTTAGTATAGCTTGTCGTGGCAATCTCTACCTCCTTGATTAAATTTCGAGGACGGAATTCTTTGAAGGTGGGTAGAGTTGTCACCCCTAATTCCTGTATTTCGTATTTGTACTCGTAATTTGATTTTTTTGGCACGTATTTTATTTTTTCGACTTGCGGATTTTGGTTTCTCGTAAATGGATTTTGGACCATGGCTTGGTTTTATTTTGTGGAGTTGGTTTGGGTTGGTTTGGTTTGGTTCATCATGAGTGGAACACCCTAGCCTATTCTTCACCTCCATTCCATCACAACCACCCTCATTAAAACCTACCAACCTTTTCTCTCTCCTCCATAACTCCATTAATTTCTTTCAACTTCTTCTTCTTCCTTCTTCCACACAACTCCCCAACCCATAGGCAAGTGCACCTTGCCATCAAATAAGCACCACTTTTTATTTGTCCATTAGCTAGATTAGGCCATGGAGAACAACTTTAGAACTTGACATTTTGTGATTTGGAGCTTTCATTTTTCTAGATCTAGGTTTTGACTATTTTCGGATTTACATGGTTTTGATCTATTTTGGTTGGATTTTTGTGGGTTTTGATGCTTCCATGTGGAAGAGAATTCAATTTTACTCAAGTTAGACCTTTGAAATTCTAGATTTGGTTTTGATTTTACCAAGATATGAAGTTTTGAACCTTAGAGTTCTTGGAGTCTTCTTCTCGGCCTGGAGAAGAAGACAGCAGCCTGCGCTCTTTAGCGCAGGGTTGGATTGTGCATCCCCCTCGGCCAGCGCTCTTTAGCGCAGCGCCGACCGCGCAGCTTGCCCCTTGGCGAACTGCGCTCTCCACTCATGCACAATCTGACCCTACGCCATCCATTCCTGCGCAACCTGATCCAGCGTAATCCATCTGCTGCGCAGCTCACCCTGCGCACTTGGCACCCTGCACAGTTGGTACCCTGCGCAGCTCACCCTGCGTACTTGGCACCCTGCGCAGTTGGTACCCTGCGCAGCTCACCCTGCGCACTTGGCACCCTGCGCAGTACATACCCTGCATAACCTACTTGTCTGTGATGAATTTGTTATTTCTTGATCTTGGCTCTTCTATAGTCCTATTTATATTAGTATTTTATTAGATATTTTATGCCCATTTTATATCCTTACGCCTTTTGACATGAACTTGATTTTGCTTAAATATGTTGGGAATGACTATTGTACATAGCATGGTATGACAAGGAACTAGCATAACACGACAGTGACCCGTAGTGGAGCACTCCTGACAGTACCCTGACATGATTTATCTTGATAACTTGATAGTGGCCCGTGGTGGCGCACTCCTGACTTGACTTGACTTGTAACTTGTAAACTTGACTCCTATAATCAACTTGACACCGTGGGTGTTCCTGCTTGCTTGCTTGTACAATTCACTTGTCTTGTCTTGCATCATGTCTAGGACGTGACTTCCTGGGTACCACGGCCAGGGACTCGCGCTAAATTGGATTAGGCTAATGATTAGATCAAACTAGAACATGGAGAGTTCCCAGTCACAGGCAATCTCGTTATCTGGGCGCTTTAATGGACTTGTAGCTTGCCGACGAGTAGAGCATATTTCCAGCACACTGTCATGTGTTGCACCCTCTAAGTCATCTAAGGGTACATTTGTCTCCCGGGCAATGTACCCACCTATAACTCTCAACCCGCGGAAGGATAACTGGATAGTCTGCAGGGCTTGGGACTGGAATTCTTACTTGCATCTTGTTAGTAATTAGGTTTGTGATAACCCTAGTTAGTTAAAAAAGTAAGCCGTAGTATTTGTTTGGCCTATTGCGAATGGATGGTGTCCAGCCTTGTCTAAGTCTTGTCTAGCTCCAGTACCTGCTATCTCCTGAGCATGTTTGTTTACTTATCTTAACGATAAATGAGTAGAGACAGTGAGCTATTCAGGCGAAGGGTTACAACCCCGGTCCTTGTTTGGTTTAAGGATTGTAACCTGGCTCCCGAAATGGTTCTACGTCCCTAGTCGTTTATCACTCTGTGTACTTTTATTACTTGTACTTTCCTTTTATTCTTTATGTTCTGATATGCTGGATTTTGTTCTTATTTGTGGCCTCCTTGTGGCACTTGCTCTTTCTGGGGTTTGACCCAGCTGGTTTTGTGTGGCCAGATTTCGGAGCAGCTCCCGAGGATCTACCAAGCTTCCAGTCCAATGGTGAACACTAGACGGAACCCGGGCTACGAGTGGGTTTTCCTTTTTGTTTCATCCACTTATATGTAAATTTATTCTTTTGAGGCGTTTAGCCGACGAGCACCTGTTAGCTCGATGCACATTTACTTACTGTCTGCCTACGGGCTGTAAACATGATTAACAAATCCTAGGGTTGATCATGTATGACTGAACTCTTGCTAGTCCTATCATTTTGTACGACTAGCTTCATGATCATCCAATATATAATATTTAGGACGCCTTATATATATATATATATTTGATGCTCTAATATCTTGTAACTCTGTTAATTGCTTGAGATTGAGACAATAGGCTTGACCTTAAGAGACTGCTGGCTTGTAGTAAACCCTCATATCTAGACAGTCGTGACCGTATAGTTGAGATGTATTCTATTTCAATATACGTAGCTGGCTATGTCTGCCCCCGCTCTCCAGTATTCTGGTTCTGGGGCGTGACAGAGATCTCTAAAAACATTTGAGCATACATGATTAAACAAAATTACAGCCCGAGCTATTCCTGGACTCTACATTGCATTCTACAGTACTCTGAGAGTGTGACTGTGCTCTGGTGTGGTATTTATTTGGAAATAAGATGTCGCCAAAGCTTCAATATGAATTCTTAGAGGAAAAAAAGTGAATACTTGAATTGGTGGGAGAAAACCAATTATTTTCCATTTTTCTTCCTCTTGAAAACTTTAGTATTGTCCGATTGTGAACTATCAAAACCATTATATGAATCGGGTTTGAACAAAATTAAACCTAAATAAAACCCAAAACATGTCCAAGGGTCGTGTCAGTGTCCAAGGGTCGTGTCAGTGTCAGTATCCAAACAAATGTGTCCAAGGGTCGTGTCAGCTCGAAAGGGGTCGTATGTATTTGTGTGTATACAAATGTGTCCAAGGGTCGTGTCGGTGTCCAAACAACTGCACAGACATTGGGTGTGTGCGGGGTGGAGGAGGAGGAGGAGGAGGAGGGAGAGGAGTTAATTAGGTTAGGGTTTACCTGAGCTCGAGGAGGAGGAGCTCGACGGGAGGGTAGGGGTCGCCGGAGGGGGAGAGAGTCGCCGGAGGGGTAGGGGTCGCTGGAGGGGGAGGGAGTCGCCGGGGGGGGGGGGGGGGGGAAGGGGAGCTTGAGTGAAAATTGGAATTTTCGAGTGAGGGGGAAAAAATGAAACGCTGTGCCCTAAGTAAAAATTTTAGCGACGTCAAGAGATGCCGTCGCAAAATTTTAATAGATGGCGACATATTTTAATAATATGTCGCTGCACGTCGCTATTCAGCAACGTAATTTTACTCCTGTCGTTGAACGTCGCAAGTCAGCAACGTTTTGCGATGTATATATAAAGGAGTCGCTATATTCCATATTTAGCGACGGT
Organism: Iris pallida; assembly: GCA_029216955.1. Lineage (NCBI taxonomy): Eukaryota > Viridiplantae > Streptophyta > Magnoliopsida > Asparagales > Iridaceae > Iris > Iris pallida. The sequence goes on along the minus strand of JANAVB010035639.1, from coordinate 140,450 downwards.
ATTTTATGCCGTCGCTAAATTACGTCGCTAATAGATCATATTTTAGTAGTGTGGTTTGATGGTATTTTGATTTCGATATAATTTTTTATAGGAAATGTGATAACTATTTTCTTATCTACGAATTTAATTTAGGAAGCAATCTATAATATGTTTATATATGAGGCAATTTATTTACGACAATTGTTAAATCTAGAATGTGAAAAACATGACTTAAGGTGAAAAATAAGACTTATCTTTTATAGGAGGCAATCTAATACCTAGTAATTTATGTTAATAAAAGATTGTCATATAGGTATATGCACTTATAGTGCACATATTGATATTGATATTGCTATCTACAATTAAAAGTTTAAAATCCAACTTAAGGACAAGTCATGTGATGCTTAAACTAAAGCATAGACAACCCTATGGAGCCGGCGAACCACTTGTACCGCTCGTCCCCTTCCAAGATGTCATATTTGTATGTATGCATTCCAGGTGTTTGAATCAATGTCCTTCTCTCTCTCTTTTTTTCTTCCTCTTTTGTTTGATTTATTTACATTTAACACACCATCAATTTTTCCATGTGTTCGAATGTTTAAACATTTTCTCTTATGATAGTGGTTGGATTCATGTGGATAGGTGTAAGTTTTTCTGTATTTGTTAGACAGGTTGTGGATAGGTGTAAGTTTTTGCTGCATTGGTTAGACAGGTGGTTTTAGTTGTTCTTTGACAATTTATTATGTAAGAGAGTTGAACTGCAGGAATCATTCTTCAAACTTGTTCACCCAAGGTATTATCTATTCGATTTCATAGATGGGTAGCGTTTAGTACCTGCGAGTGCCATCGAATGCTGTAGTTTGTTTATATTGTAGTTTGTTTGTTCTCCGTCTTAGTTTGTTTGTTCTTTGTCTTTTATTTTCGGTACTACTCTTCTAAATTCAGGATTGTTTCTTGTAGATGATGAAATCTTGCTCAAAATCAGCTCCATGGATATTTTCTTTTGAATTATTATCTTTAGCTAGTTGTTAACTTATTTTGATGATAATAAGTCACCAATTGCTTTCGGCTGAAGCTCCAATCCGGTCTCGATACCTACGAATAATGTTTAGTTGACGTTATCTTCTTACTATAACATCAACTAACTTGTTCTTTTTTGATTGAAAATTTAAAGCTTAATTCTGCCTGAAACTAGTGTTCTCTAAGAGTAGGCCATTTATATGTAGTCATATACCCTATGTTGTTTTCAAACTATGTATATATGTAATCATTTGCTTGATGTTCTCATCTTATTATAATTTTTTTGTTTGCAATTTTGGCTATTTATCTCTGAGTACCATTGTAACCACCACTTTTCTGAAATGAGGATAATTTTGTACTTTTGTAATTTTTATCATTTAATAATAATATTTAAATCATATTATGATTTTTGGTAATTTTTTTATTTATTTTGTATTATTTTGATGGGTGAATTGTGATTTTGGTTGTTGCTAGCTTAACCCTAAAGACCGTTTGACTTAGAGACTAACCATGATCAAGGAGACTCGACCATATGACTAGATTGGTTAATTATCTATTTTTAGGCTAAGGGTATTTTAGTTATTGTGCGTTACTTTGAATTTTATTAATTTATTAATTAAATTGCTTGTGTGGTTTGATTGGTAGCTGGATTGGTGTTTTGCTAATATAAGTGGTTTGACCTTAGTTAACCTTGACCAGAAGCCTAATAATGTAATTAGAAGTATTATTGGTCTTTTAAAATTTAAATTAGAATTATTGTTTATTTTTAGAATCAATTATTTCATTTTAAAGCTATTTTCTCTTAAAGCCTTTTTAGCCTTTTTGACATGGGCCTTTTAGCAACTCATGGAGTGCTTGGCCCATATGCAAACCCTAAACCTAACACCCCCTACCCCTGGCCGGCCATAAGCAGCCCCCTTCCCTCTCATTTGTAAAAACATAGCCACCAAGAGCAAACCCTAATTTCTTTTCCTCCGAAAACCCTAGATTTCTCATCCGGAGTCCGTTTCACCTCAAACGAATTCCGTTGCGCTCGTTGGTAAGAGGAGGACTTGCTGGAGTACTGCTAGCAAGGAGGAGGAGGCAATTGCTTGGGAGAAATCGGCCGATAAAGCGCTCGAAGAATTCATTTTATTGAGATTCCGACTCTCAATAGGTAAATCTCGATCTACCTTTGTTTCTCCTAAATTTTCTTCATTATTGCATCCATATAGGCGCCCCTGCTCTGTGTATGAAGTTTCGTAGGATTTTGGTTTCGTTTGATAGCGGTATCGGACACGTATCGGTCTCACGTTGCACGTGTTCGGCAAAATGCAACTTAGAATTGAAAAGTGTTAATTTTTTATTCTGTTTTTACGAAATCCTTCCTTAAAATTTTACGAGCACGTAGGGGCAATCTTGGACATAGACACGCGTGTACGAGATCCCGTGCATGCCTTGCTGTCTGTGCGTCATAACTCGACGCACAGAGCTCCGTCTCGCGTAAAATTTTACGAGCACGTAGGGGCAACCTCTGCCCACATGCCCATAAAATTTCACGTCATTTCGTGAAGCAAGCACGGAAAAATCTCGCGTATACTGGTCGGCTGAACTGTGCACTCGGGCTGAAATTTGCCGCTGACATGGCCTTCGTACGCGAATACGGCACGTCGAGGACCCATACTAGGAGTTGAAACACGTAGCCCTATACCTAGATTACACAGGGACTCGATCCTGAGTCATACCAGGAGTTGAAACACGTAGCCCTATACCTAGTATTATGTGTTTATTAGTGATACAAGCATCTATTGTATATATATTAAACTTAAAGGTTTTGCCATAATCAAAAAGGGAGAGATTGTTAGCCCAATGATTATATCATGTTTTTGAATATGGCTAATCAATTAAGTTTAACATAACGACGTCACTAATATTCATGTAATCATTATCTTGTTGCTACTTAAACTTGGCATTGTCCTAATGTTAGCATTGTCTTAAACTTAGCATTGTCCTAAATGTTCTATATAATATTGCTATGTTTGTATCATAATGCATCTTGCTGCTTTGTTCTTCTAACATGTATTTGTAGACATGCTGTAAGCATGATCAAACCAGGACATATGCAATGGAGTATTATTAATGGGCCAAAGACGGTGTTATACAAGAAGATTTCTCTGAACCGAAAGGTATTCAGATTTCCAGATCTTTTTATCTTTGGACGACTGCCGTCAAGGAAAAAGGCGTCTTCATGTTTGCTCAAATATCAGAAGAAAGGCATCATCAAAAGGCTATTGGTTTTTCTATTTTATCAATGTAATTTTTTATATTTATTGAGTCTAAAATACGATGTACACTGCATCATACTGGCAAATAGGCTACCCAAGAAACGTTTTCAAAATACCCTTTCATTTTGAAAATAAGTCCACTTACAAAAGCCCAAAACTACTTCCTAACTGTTTGACTTTTTAAAAAGCCCAAAAAATTATTTGCAAAAACCTAACAAAACCCTAGCAGAACTCGGCCCGAATTCGGCCAGAGTTCGGCCAGAGTTCGGTTAGTGAACGTTGCTTTTTGAACTTGGTCTTCCTGCAGTTACGGATCCCCACGAGATTTTCTCAAAGAGTTCTGTCCGAATTCTGCCCGAATTCTGTCAGAATTCTGCCTTTGAAAAAACTATAAATAGAGAAGGATTTTGATCATTTCAATACACTCCTTCACTTTCATATCTCTTCTCTATAAGCCTACTACTTCTTCCAAAGTATTCTGAGCTATTCATTTTCAAATCCCAAGCCAGTTACAATCCTCTAGTCGATTTGCCAGTGCGGTACGGTCTAGAAGTTTCAGAGTGGTTGTAATCAGAGGCTTGATTGAAGGTACATACTTCACAATTGAAGTTGGTCGAGTACTTCGGATCAAAGCTCGCGTTGTAGAAGTTGCAAGAATTTCGGATGAAAACTTGTGGTAATTTTCCATAGTGGATTCAACTGGAAGCTAGTGTCACCCTCATTTCCCGTATTTTTCGTATTTCGTATTTATACTCGTATCTGGATTTTGGCATGTATTTTTATTTTTCTCAACTTGTGGAATTTCGGTATTTCTCGTATTTTGGATTTTGACTTGGCTCGGTTTTAATTGGTTTGAGTTGGTTTGGTTTGGTTTAATGTGTATTGGAACACCTTAGCCTATACTCCACCTTCATTCCACCACATCCTACCCTCTTTATAAACTCCACCAACTTCTTCTCTCTCCTCATAAACCTCCATTAATTTCTTCTTCTTCCTCCACACAACTCTCCACACCCATAGGCAAGTGCACCTTGCCACCACATGAGTGTAGGTCCTAAAAAATCAAGTTGCATCAATCAACAAAGTCAAGAAATCAAGAAACCCATCATTTGGATGAATTGTGCAGACAACAGATTGCGCAGCAATCCGATTGCGCATACAGCTTTGCGCACACTTCCAACTGCGCAGACTGACGTGGCAGAAGTCATCATTACCAAATCAAATCAAATCTTTTCTGACAACTGACAGCACGAATAACAAGGAGTCTGTTCGTTTCCTGCGCCGCACAGTGCTCGAGGGAGCGGACAGCTGGCAGCGCAATCCAATCCGGCGCAATCTAAGTCTGCGCAAAACATGTCTGCGCAGTTTGAGCTAGCGCAAACCAAGTCTGCGCAAATCAAGTTTGCGCACTCCATCAACATAACTGATAAAATACACGTGGCATTCATGCCATCAATTGTTCATTACGTGGCAACTGTTTATGCACGATCATGCGCATTTCAATCAAATGATGCCATGTGTCCCAGATAGTTGGCCCACGATCCAATAACTGCTTGCGCAATCCAGTGCTGCACAAACCAGTTGCTGTGCAAATCAGCTTGCGCAGTCCAAAATAACTGAAAGTTAGTTATTTTTAGAACTCTATAAATAGAGTTTCAAGTCTTCATTTCAAGGGGATCAAGATCAGAGATCAGAAATCAGAGAGTTCAGGAGTTCTTGCCAAAGTGCTGCTGCATTCTTCCGAGACTTTTGTCTTCAACTTCAGAGGCTTTTGCCTTCAGTTTCCAGAGTTGTTTTCAACTTCAAAGGCTTCGTCTTCACAGTTCACATCGTCTAAGGGATAAAGCAATCGTCATCAAGATTGGATTCCTATAGTTGTAATTTTCCCAGAATTCTTGTAATCTTTATTACAGTTTGTATCAATAAAGTTTTATACTTTTGTTTTTGCAAACAAAATGGTGACTCTGCTGGGGACAACTTTCTCCTCCGACGAGGAAGTAGCAACTCAATGTGACGTAGCGTCTATCGGGAAGACGCAGAAGACGCTGGTTGTTAAGGTCAACCAGACAGCCTACGAGGCAATGCTCAACTCCAAGACCACTCCCCGTACTGTAGCCACTTCTGCTAAGAGCAAAGTGCGCTCAGTTTGGGTCTCCAAGTCTGCACAATCTGGCAGTTTTGCCACCAAGGATGCTGTACCAATTGCTGCACAATCTGCTAGTCAGACTGCTGCACAAACTGCTGTGCCAACTGTTGCACAGTCTGTCTCAGCAACTGCTGCACAATCTGTTGCAGTCAAGGCTGCGCAATCTGTTGCAACTGTTGCACAGGCTATTTCATATGCTGCCTTGTCAAAACAGAAGACTCCTATGACTCTGGCGCAATTGGCAGTGGCTTTTCCTGCGCAAAATAGCACTCTTGTAACTAAGGTGCATCCCAAGCACTCTAAGACAAGAACTCCTGATGCACTTCCTATCAAAGCTTCTAATGTACAAATGACTAGTGCACCTTCCACCTATGCGCAAACCAAGTCTGCACAATCCAAGAAAAACAGCCTTTTGGCTAAATTTCCTTCTTTTCATAATAAAAGAAGAGATTCTACTCCTCTTTCCAAACACCCTATTGCCCCTGCGCAATCCATTGAGGGTAGTCCTTTGACTATTCCTTCTTCTCTTCAAAGCAAAGGAAAAGGTCCATTGGTCTTTTCTCAAACTTCCTTGTCTCATGACTTGGAATATAACAGAGGGAAACGCTCTTTAGCTAACCCTTCATCTCAAAACAAAGGAAAAGGCCCTTTAGTCTTTTCTCAGTCTTCTTCAGTCTTTACTGAAGAAGATCCATCTCAATGTGTCTCGGCTCCAATCAATTCAAGAACTCTGGCAAACAAGGATTCTTCTTTCCTTTATAACAAGAGTACTTGTACTAATCAAAGAGGTATTCTGCCTACTCCGATAGCAGAATTCCAGGACCTCCCGACTCTCCAAATTTGTCGTTCCAGACAGGGAAAACTGTTAGTGTCTCAAACAGAAACTCCTGAGGGTGAATTTGCTGACCTCAGAACTTATCTTAATCGACCCACTTCGGTAAAACGCAAACAGCCAATGCCGAAGGTTAAACATCATCAGAAACAAATCTCCAAAGTCAGAAATCCCGACACTTATGCCAATGAAGTGAGTACTTCCCTGTATACTCAAGGGACTAAACATTTGAAGAATCGGAATCATGTTCCAAATGTTATCAAAGAACAGATCCCTCGAAACTTTCCTCGTCCTGTTGTATATCTTCGAGAACATCTAAGACAAAAACAGGATAATGTCTCAATATCTCCATCTCAACCATCTGATCATCACTGTAATCATAAAGTCATCATCCAATGCTGTTGTCAAACGACAAAACGATCTGTCTTCGATCGTTTAACTTTTGCTAAATCTGAACCTATGTCAGAAGAAGACGAAGTTTTGTATGCTTCTGTTAACATGACTTCCCGAGACACTGGGGGTAAAAGATGCTCTAAGCATGGTAGACTCCGTAAGCCAAGCCAACGGTATTTGGAATTACTTCAAGAAACTTCTGAAGGAGTATTTCAACATACCCGTTCCCGAAGCCGAGATACAATCGGTCAAAGAAATCTTCCTCAAAATCCTTCAAGTCATCTCCCTGTTTCCCAGTCAGGAGATGATTCGTTTTCTGATTATGATGCATATAGTGAAAGTTCTGAACAAACAGTATCTTCCACTGTGCCAAGAGAAGTGACGGCTTATGTTGTCACCGACGATCCAGATGCTTCAACCTCCGTAAATCAGGAACAACGAATTGCTGCACTCGAAGACAAATTAAAAACTATGGCTGAGATGGTTGCTAGTATGCATTCCATCATTGTAGCACAGCATGTTACACCACCAACTGTACCTATTACTAGTCCAGAGATCATAGCGTCTTCAATACCTGCCAATACTGGGCTGGGGGTAGTGCCTCCTCAAATACCTCCTATACAAGTGCAAGTACAAACTACGCCTAGTCATTCAGGAGCTGGGGGTAGTGCTTACAACGCTGTTCCTCCTCCTACCACTACAACTCAACCTGCTCCTTCTTCTTTATCAGAAGACGCCAATGAAGCTGTCAAACTCTTACGAACCCAGTTTGAAGCATTTAAAGAGAAAGACAATCTACAAAGGTTGGGGATTAAACAACCCTATCCGGTTGAATGGAAGGACGTCCCGTTTCCCCCAAAGTACAAAATTCCTACAATCTCACTGTTCGATGGCAGTACTTCCCCAAGTCAATTCATCAATCATTTTGAGGTAATGACTGTTCAACTTCAGCCAAATGATGCTCTTCTTACCAGAGTGTTTGTCGGTTGTTTAGCCGGCGTAGCATACGACTGGTACAAAAGTTTGCCCGATGGTTGCATCACATCCTTTTCAGGTCTCAAACAAATCTTTCTGGAACGGTTCTATGAAGGATTTAATGATATGACTATGTCAGCTCTCAACAAAATCAAACAAAAACATAATGAAACGGCTGAGAGCTTTATTGAACGGTTCCGCCGTGAAGCCTTGAAAATGCCTCCTGGGACTCCCGCTGCTGTCACTATTGATACTTGTAAGGCGAATCTTTTACCTATTATCAGTATGTGGACGGGATCAACCCAATTCCAAGATTGGCCCTCATTCATCGTCAACGCCAAAGCTGCTGAAGTAAGTGCCGACAAGTTCAAACAATTGGGGGTACAAATGTCTAATCCTGATCGCGATGAGCATCAGAATTCAGGTGGTGGCAATCGCCAGAACAATCGCAAAACGAAAGAGAATTTAAACATTAACTTGAACAAAAATAAAGAATCTTTGGCTGTCAATGTGGCCTCACCTACATCTACTCCTACTCCTTCTGTACCTCCACCGAGGGAACCTCGTCCAAAGGTAGAATATTCCTTTGACGAAAATGACACGGCAAGTATCTTTGAGTGTTTACTCAAAAGCAATAAAATTCAACTCCCTGATCCAAAGAAACCTGATAAAGTCAATAAGACTGATCATCCCAAATATTGTGTCTATCACCGATTCATTGGACATCCTACTCGAGCATGCTATGTGCTCAAAGGTAAGATTCAAGAGCTTGTCAATGTAGGTGTAGTCACTTTGCAACAAAATGAGAAGACTGTTACGGCAAATATGGTTTCAGTCCAATTTGGAGATTCCCCTCCGCAGATAATACAGCATGGTGTCATTCCGATTCCTAAAGCAACCCTTGAGATTGAGAATCTCCCGCTTCCATCCAATGAAGGTCTTATTCCCTTGTCTCTTGACAATGGTGAAATTATGTGGATCCATCCTGATCTTGCTCCAGAATTTGAGATATCTTCCAAGAAGAAAACTCGTTCTAAAGGCAAAACCAAAATCTGCAACATAGTATCTTTTGATCCCATTGTTGATGAAGAGATTCTGTTAGGCACCAGATCAGGAAAAGCTTATTTGAAAGATCATTCTGAAGGTAAAAGAGATCCTGCTTCTTCTTCCGAACCTACTCCGGCACAACCTGCATCTGCTGAAGAGGTCCCTTCTATATCTTCACCAGTTGTAGTGTCAATTTCTCCTAAGCCAACAATGGCTGACAAAGGCAAGCAACAAGTTCGATTTGACAAACCTCTAAAGAAGTCATCTCCTACTGGGCTTGAGAAGCCTTACAATTTTGATATATTGGCTCAATTAGCCAATACACCAGCCAGGTTGTCAATCTTTGAACTCTTGCATCTTTCCAAAGAGACATGAGAAACTCTAAGTGAAGCTCTGATGCAGGCTGAAACTTGCTTAACTCTTCTCAAGAAGCCAGAATCAGAATCAGTCTCTTGTCATCACAGTCATAGTGTCTTGGAACTGATCCCAAATATTACCTTCACTCAGGATGATATGCTAATGGAAGATAATAGACATGATCGTCCTCTTTATTATACAGGATATGTAGATTCAATGAAGGTTGATCGTATCCTGATAGATCCAGGGTCTGCACTTAGTATTATGCCAAAGACAATGCTGGATGCATTGAAGATACCAGTGCATAGTCTTTCAACCACGATCACTACTATTCTGGGATTTAATCAAGGAAAGAGTGAACCTTTGGGCAAGATCCGTCTAAAACTCCAAATAGGCAGACTTGAGTGTGCCTTAGTACGCAGACTTGAGTGTGCCTTGGTACGCAGACTTGAGTGCGCCTTGGTACGCAGACTTGAGTGTGCCTTGGTACGCAGACTTGAGTGTGCCTTGGTACGCAGACTTGAGTGTGCCTTGGTACGCAGACTTGAGCGAGCCCTGGTACGCAGACTTGAGCGTGCCCTGACTTGAGCGTACGCATGACCTGAGCGTACGTTTTTCCCTGCGTGCGTGCTTTTGTGCGTACGCAGCTCTCCTGCGTGCGTGCTTTTGTGCGTATGCAGCTCTCCTGCGTGCGTGCTTTTGTGCGTACGCAGCTCTCCTGCGTACGTGCTTTTGTGCGTACGCAACTCTTCTGCGTGCGTGCTTTTGTGCGTACGCTGCTCCCCGGCGTGCGTGCTTTTGCGTGTATGCTCCCCCTGCGTGCGTGCTTTTGTGGATACGCCCAACCCCCCCTGATCCCTTGCTTAACCCTTTGGCTCTTGGAGTATTGGTTTTATTTCTCGACTTGGTTTCTCTTTTATGGATTGGATTTCCTGAGATCTTGTTCGACACAGCACGACTATCTTGACCCGACACGGCCTAATACGATTTTCAAGTAATTGTTTATGACTAGTTCAATTTTCGGGATTTTCTGTGAATTATGATCCTGGTATTCTCTGATCTCCTTGCTAATGACCCAGTGGGGTGCACACCTAACTTGTGACTTGTAATTAATCCTTGTGACTTGATAACTTGATAGTGGCCCGTGGCGGCGCACTCTTGACTTGACTTGACTTGACTTGACTTGTAACTTGTAGCATGACTTGATAACTTAATGCTGTTGCGACGGCTAATACGACTTGACAAGAATAAATGGCCTGGACACCGTGGGTGGATGTGTTTGTACAAATGAACCTGTCTTGTCTTGCATCATGTTTAGGACATGAATCCCTGGTTTCCCACGGTCAGGGATTCATACTGAATATGGCTAGGATTAATGACTAGATTGATCAAATTGTTCATGGAGAATTTCCCAGTTACCCGTTGCCCCTTTGGTCCCGGCCTTATATATATACTTGGGATTTGTTGCTATCCGTCGAGATGAGCGCACTTCCAGCCCGCCGTCGAGTGTGGTACCTTAGGATACATGTATCTTACTACAGTGTGTCTACTATATCCTGCTATCTTTTCCTTTTCTTGCTGGGATCACTCAGGTAGTAACAAACAGGTAACCGGACTTGGAATTCTCATTGCATCTTGCTAGTAACTAGGTCTGTGATAACCCTAGTTAGTTAAAGTAGCAAGTCGTATTTATTGCTTGGCCGTGATTGATTGGATGGAGTCTAGTCCAGCCTTGTCTCATCTTGATCCAGTACAATTTCTGACATGACATGCTTACTCGTGCTTTATCTTAATTCTATATCATGAATAATTGTATGACCGAATTTCTTATATTTATCTTGCCGATAAATAGTGGGAGAAACCAAGTTCTGTTCAGACAAAGGATTGCAACCCCGGTCCTTGTTTGGTTTACGGGTTGTAACCTGGTTATCTGAATAGTCCCATGGTTATCTCATCGTATATCATCCTGTCATGCTCTCCCGTATGATCTGTCTTTTATCGATTCTGTACAAGATTGTCTTTTATATTCACATATCATGCTTTTTTTAAATTACTGTCTCTTATTATGTAATTATATTATTGTGCTAATTTGCTGGCTTTAGTTCTTATTTTGTGGCCTCCTTTGTGGCACTTGCTCTTTCTGGGGTCTGACCCAGCTGGTTTTGTATGGCCAGATACCGGAGCAACAGCAAAGGTCTACCTGCTTTCCAGCCAGATGGTGACCACTAGAGGGAATCTTGGCAACGAGTGGGTTTCTTTTGTTCTCCCACTGTAATTGTACATTATTTTTTTGAGGCGTTTAGCCGTCGAGCAAGTGTTAGCTCGTTTGTAACTTTATTTACTGTCTGTCTACGGGCTGTAATCATGATTGGCAACTCGAGGTTGATCATGTATGACTTAACTCTTGCTAGTCCTTACATTTTGTACGACTAGCTTCATGATCACCTGGATATGTAATGTTTGGGACGCCTTACAATTGTATATTTGGTGATCTGATATTTTATGATTATTATTAGTTGGTTGAGATTAAGACAATAGGATAATTTATGACCTTAAGAGACTGATAGCTTGTAGATAAACCCTCACATATCTAGACAGCTGTGACCGTATGGTGAGATGGATTCCATTTCATTATACATAGCTGGCTATGTCTGCCCCCGCTCTCCAGTATTCTGGTTCTGGGGCGTGGCATGGTTGAAGTGGTGGCCCATGCAGGTCTTGTCAATCAAGAAATGTGAGGGTTTACCGGATAGATGTCTCAATCTGTACTCGCCTTTGATCTCCACTCGTATCATCTTATCTCTTTGGATTCCTGACTTGATAACATGCTTGCATCATTGTTCTATCCTGGTCCTTCCTTAATATTCCTGATGTTATTGCTTCAGTGGCATCATTCCTGTTGATCAGCCAGAAGAAGTTCGGCCGGCAGCCCAGCAACAGCAAGAAGATCAAGATCAGTCCTCAGCAGCCGCCTCTCGAGCCATGCCTTCTGGAGAACCAGTGCCCCCAGTCCAGCCAGTTCAGCCAGCAGGGTCAGAGGATGGGGTCTTGATAGGACTCATTCGTGAGTTGCTTGCGTCTCAGGACCGTCGAGGTGATGCCTTGCAGCAAGCAGTACAAGAAGCTATGAGCGGAAGTGGTCCTCGAGGAAATAGTACGGTCAACAATTTCAAGCGCCTGAACCCTCCCTTCTTCGACGGCAGCGATGATGCTATTGCTGCAGATGCCTGGCTACAGGACATTGAAGTTATCTTGGAGGCAGCCAGGACCCCTGAAGCAGAGAAGGTGGCAGTGGTACGCCTGTAGTTACTAGATCTATCCCGCAGCTGGTAGGCTATGCAAGCAGCGAGTTTGGGTACGCCTGTCATGTGGGCGGTATTCAGTGATATGTTCCAGACCAAGTACTTCGACGCAGTGGCTAGGTATGACCTGCAGACCAGGTTTGGTAATCTCAGGCAGATGAGCAGGACGGTCGACGGATATGCGGCCGAGTTTTCAAGGTTGAGTCGGTTTGCTCCCACCTTGGTGGCAACCGAGCTAGACAGAGCACAGCGATTTCAGCAGGGGCTCCACTTGGAGATCATATTGGGAGTAGAGCAGTTCGAGCACAAAACTTTTGATGCCGTCTTACGAGCAGCGAGGAGACATGAGTACACTTTCCGAAGGATAGCGGACCGGACCGGAGATCGGAAGCGGTCTCGCGACCAGATGAACCAATCCTCAGCACCGGCCCCAGCAGCTAGGGCCTTAACCATTGGAGCTACGAGGACAGATTCGGTTACCTCTTTACAGCATTCTGCCCCGACCTATCCCCAGCAGCAGAAGCAGAAGCGGCCTTTCGCAACGGGTTGTTCTCATTGCGGGAAGCCCGGACATGTTGTTACTGAGTGCCGTAGAGCACAGGGATTGTGCATGGTTTGTGGTTCGCCAGGCCACATGATAGGATCTTGTCCGTTCAGAAACAGATCATCGTCGACAGTAACTAGTCCCTCGGTTATGGGACCAGCACCAGCACCAGAACCAGCTCCAGTTCACCAACCACAGCAGCTCTCGTTCCCGGGTCCATTGCCGTCTCAAACCCAGGCCTTCCAGCAGCAGAGGCCTCAGCAGTTCGCCCTGGCCCAGGCCCAGATCCAGAATCGGCAGAGAGGTATCTGTGTCCTATTGTCTTGCTTTCTGCCATCGTTATGCGGGACACATGCCATGTTTCATGTGTCCTAATTACAACGGTATATTCCGGACCCGAGCCATGTCCTAGATCATTCGAAAACGGTTATTGGTACCAACCTTTTCGTATAAGGAAAGGCCCGTGTCCTTGTTTGACCAAGGGGAGAGACCCCAAGCGCAAGACTATCAGTTTAGTTCATGTTGCTTGAGTTCATCGCTCCTTGGGAGAGTCAAACGTGGGAGTGTGAGGATGATATTCGATCACGTTATCCCTACTTGTTTGACTCGTAAGGTACAATGTCTTTCTTATACCTTACGTTTTCCCATTCCTTGCTTGTATTGTATGATTGTATGATTGAATTGCTTAGTGTAGCTTGCCTGTGCTTAGTATAGCTTGTCGTGGCAATCTCTAGCTCCTTGATTAAATTCCGAGGACGAAATTCTTTTAAGGTGGGTAGAGTTGTCACCCTCATTTCCCGTATTTCCCGTATTTCGTATTTATACTCGTATCTAGATTTTGGCATGTATTTTTATTTTTCTCAACTTGTGGAATTTTGGTATTTCTCGTATTTTGGATTTTGACTTGGCTCGGTTTTAATTGGTTTGAGTTGGTTTGGTTTGGTTTAATGTGTATTGGAACACCTTAGCCTATACTCCACCTTCATTCCACCACATCCCACCCTCTTTATAAACTCCACCAACTTCTTCTCTCTCCTCATAAACCTCCATTAATTTCTTCTTCTTCTTCTTCTTCCTCCACACAACTCTCTACACCCATAGGCAAGTGCACCTTGCCACCACATGAGAACCCTATTTTATTTGTCCATTTGCTAGATTAGGACATGGTGATCAACATTAGAACTTGGCATTTTATGATTTGGTGTCTCCATTGTTCTAGATCTAAGTTTTCTTTATTTTTGGATTTACATGGTTTTGATCTATTTAATTTGGATTTCCATGAGTTTTGATGTTTCTATGTGGAAGAGGATTCAATTTCACCCAAGTTAGAACTTTGAAAATCCGGATTTGGAGTTCGGATGGCCAAGTTATGAACTTTGAAGCTTTGGGTTCAACCATGGAGTTCTTGCTGTTTGGAGAAGACAGTGAGCAGTGTACAGAGCTTCTTAGCTTACGCCACTGAGCTGCGCGCGCTCTTTAGCGTAGCGTACGCAGACTTGAGTATGCTTCCTGTTGGAAGCGTGTCTCTTGAGTACGCTTCCTGTTGGAAGCGTGTGCCTTGGTACGCAGACTTGAGTGTGCCTTGGTACGCAGACTTGAGTGTGCCTTGGTACGCAGACTTGAGTGTGCCTTGGTACGCAGACTTGAGCGAGCCCTGGTACGCAGACTTGAGCGTGCCCTGACTTGAGCGTACGCATGACTTGAGCGTACGTTTTCCCCTGCGTGCGTACTTTTGTGCGTACGCAGCTCTCCTGCGTGCGTGCTTTTGTGCCTACGCAGCTCTCCTGCGTGCGTGCTTTTGTGTGTACGCAGCTCTCCTACGTGCGTGCTTTTGTGCGTACGCTGCTCCCCGGCGTGCGTGCTTTTGCGTGTATGCTCCGCCTGTGTGCGTGCTTTTGTACATACGCCCAACCCCCCCTGATCCCTTGCTTAACCCTTTGGCTCTTGTAGTATTGGTTTTATTTTTCGACTTGGTTTCTCTTTTATGGATTGGATTTCCTGAGATCTTGTTCGACACAGCACGACTATCTTGACCCGACACGGCCTAACACGATTTTCAAGTAATTGTTTATGACTAGTTCGGTTTTCGAGATTTTTTGTGAATTATGATCCTAGTATTCTCTGATCTCCTTGCTAATGACCCAGTGGGGTACACACCTAACTTGTAACTTGTAATTAATCCTTGTGACTTGATAACTTGATAGTGGCCCGTGATGACGTACTCTTGACTTGACTTGACTTGACTTGTAACTTGTAGCATGACTTGATAACTTAATGCTGTTGTGACGGCTAACACGACTTGACAAGAATAAATGGCCTGGACACCGTGGGTGGATGTGTTTGTACAAATAAACCTATCTTGTCTTACATCATGTCTAGGACATGAATCCCTGGTTTCCCACGGTAAGGGATTCATACTGAATATGGCTAGGATTAATGACTAGATTGATCAAATAGTTCATGGAGAATTTCCCAGTTACCCGTTGCCCCTTTGGTCCCGGCCTTATATATATATATACTTGGGATTTGTTGCTATCCGTCGAGATGAGCGCACTTCCAGCCCGCCGTCGAGTGTGGTACCTTAGGACACATGTATCTTACTACAGTGTGTCTGCTATATCCTGCTATCTTTTCCTTTTCTTGCTGGGATCACTCAGATAGTAACAAACAGGTAACCGGACTTGGAATTCTCATTGCATCTTGCTAGTAACTAGGTCTGTGATAACCCTAGTTAGTTAAAGTAGCAAGCCGTATTTATTGCTTGGCCGTGATTGATTGGATGGAGTCTAGTCCAGCCTTGTCTCGTGCTGATCCTGTACAATTTCTGACATGACATGCTTACTCGTGCTTTATCTTAATTGTATATCATGAATAATTGTATGACCGAATTTCTTATATTTACCTTGCCGATAAATGGTGGAAGAAACCAAGTTCTGTTCAGACAAAGGGTTACAACCCCGGTCCTTGTTTGGTTTACGGGTTGTAACATGGTTATCTGAATAGTCCCATGGTTATCTCATCGTATATCATCCTGTCATGCCCTCCCGTATGTTCTGTCTTTTGTCGATTCTGTACAAGATTGTCTTTTATATTCACCTATCATGCTTTTCTTAAATTACTGTCTCTTATTATGTAATTATATTATTGTGCTAATTTGCTGGCTTTAGTTCTTATTTTGTGGCATTCTTTGTGGCACTTGCTCTTTCTGGGGTCTGACCCAGCTGGTTTTGTATGGCCAGATACCGGAGCAGCAGCAAAGGATCTACCTGCTTTCCAGCCAGATGGTGACCACTAGAGGGAATCCTGGCAACGAATGGGTTTCTTTTGTTCTCCCACTGTAATTGTACATTATTCTTTTGAGGCGTTTAGCCGCCGAGCAAGTGTTAGCTCGTTTGTAACTTTATTTACAGTCTGCCTACGGGCTGTAATCATGATTGGCAACTCGAGGTTGATCATGTATGACTTAACTCTTGCTAGTCCTTACATTTTGTACGACTAGCTTCATGATCACCTGGATATGTAATGTTTGGGACGCCTTACAATTGTATATTTGGTGATCTGATATCTTGTGATTATTATTAGTTGGTTGAGATTGAGACAATAGGATAATTTATGACCTTAAGAGACTGATGGCTTGTAGATAAATCCTCACATATCTAGACAGCCGTGACCGTATGGTGAGATGGATTCCATTTCATTATACGTAGCTGGCTATGTCTGCCCCCGCTCTCCAGTATTCTGGTTCTGGGGCGTGACAGCTAGAGTTCTTCCGACTGGACTAGTCCTCACAAGAGGGAAACCAGTATACATCCTTGTGTTTGCGTTTGCTCTCTACTCTCTACTTTTTATTTACTTATCTGTGATATATATTCTGTGATCTTGTTACTAACCTTTTTAAATAGTTAATTTCCACTGCCTACTCTATTCACCCCTCCTCTAGAGTATTGCGCTTTACAACTCGTTCCTACAATCGGTCCTACAATTGGTATCAGAGCCAGTGCTGCAACTAGAGGTTTAAATATTCTGATCCCAATTGTTCCTACAATTGGTATCAGAGAGGGTGCTTGGTATATAGATATTATTGCTAGTGCTCCTTCTAGAGATATTATTGCAGGTGTTCCTTATAGAGATATTATTGCTTATACCAATTGCTCCTTCGATTGGTATCCTAGCAAGGACCCTATTATTTGGCTTAACATCCTTGGTGCAGATCCTCATTACCAGAGCGGATTATACAGGTAAAGCGAGGTAATATTGTTATTATATAACTGTTGTTACATAGATCACAGTATCACATATGGCAAGTATGTACTTCACAACTGAAGAGCAATCCTCAAATAGACTCCCACTATTTGATGGAACAAACTATAGCTATTGGAAGACACGGATGAGCTTCTACTTGAAGTCTCTAGATTTTGACTTATGGTCAATTGTTGTCACCGGCTACAAGAAGCCTACTATCACTTCTATTCTCACATCCTCTATAATCAACAAGCCCTATTATAGTTACATGGAGGAAGAAAAGAAGTTAGCTAGCCTTGATGCAAAAGCCATGTATATTATTTATTGTGCTGTAGACACAAATGTATTCAATCTTATTTCTACTTGCACAACATCTCATAAAATTTGGAAAGTTCTTGAAGCTACTTATGAGTGCAGGTATGAAAGCAAACCTAGCAACTCCAGAGAGAAGGATAGTCTTCATAATGATACAAATATATGCATGATGGAATTGGGATTTAAGGTACAACACAATCCCTTATACGAAGAAGAGCTTGTATGTGACAACTACAAGAAGATAGACCACATCCAAGAAGATTGTACTACTACAAGAAAGGAGAGTCAATACGAACAATCAAATGAAGGAAGATCATCGTCTCACAAGTACACTAGCACGAGCATATGGTGTGAAAGCGAAGCAAACGATTCCAAAGAAGAAGAGAGACCTCATCAAGCTGCAAATTTATGCTCAATGACATTATCTAACGAGGTACAAAGTAATTCTTTTTCTGAAGATAGTAAATTTTCTCATTATGAGTTATCTGATGCTTTCAGTGATCTATTAGAAGAACACAAGAAAGTATTAGATAAGTATAAGCAAGCTAGAAAGGATATTCTATCCTACAAGCGTGAGAATGAAAAGCTTACTTGCTTATTGAATGATGCTAGAGATACTTCTACTTCTGATAATTCTACTGAGATTTCCACACTTGAGTTTAGATTGCATGAGGCACTTGATTGCATTGAGAAAAGCACTCAAGAAAATGCTAAGCTTAAGGAGGAATTAGAATCAGAAAAGAAGAAGTATTCTATTGCTTCATGTAGAATTGATGCTCTTTCTGCTAAGTATGATAAGATCTGTGCTAACTCTAAAAAGTTAGAGATTAGACTGGGAAAGCAGGTAGTACAACCTACGACTCAGTCTAACACAAGACACTTAGCACATCACAAAGTCACCCACGTCAGATCTTTTAGAAAGGAAGCAAGCAAAGCTAAAGCTTCACATTACCATGCTTTCTATTACAAATATCCACACTCATCATGTCATCCTACTACACATTCTCATACTGCTGCACATAGTACTAATGTTAATTCTTTCTGTCATTATTGTGGTTTGAATGGACATGTTTCTAATCATTGTTAGATTAGAAAACTTGTTGATATTAACTTGTGCAAATGGGTTCCCAAAGCTAACAAATATGGATCCAAGTATTGGATACCAAAGTCTTCACCTAATATTGCAGGTGAAGCTTCTCATATCAAATAGAACCATGGAACATGTTGGTGATTGCAAAGCTATAAATGTCATCTTCCAAGCAATTGCACCAACATAAGTGTGGTCACTAGAACCACTTCGGTAACATACTTTCTAAATAGTTTTTAATATTTAGCATGTTCTTATTGATTTCTTTCTATTAGATCTCATTGATGTCTTTTAAATTATTTATTGTTTGAATCAATGTGAGATATAATCCTAGCATGACTAACTTTTTAGCTTAAATGTTTAGTTCACACTATATAGTATTTTATTAGTGTGACACATTTATCTATGTATGCTCTTTATTTTTGTTTTATCCTTGAAGCATGCATACCACTCTAGTCTATATAAGCTTTTGTTTTTGGTTTATGCTTTTGACTCTTCGTCTTTAATATTTTTAATGGTCACTTCTTATCGATTTGTCTTTAACATGTCGTATTTACTTTGATCAGTATTTTGTGAGTATGTATGTTTAGCACAAGTCTCCTATTTACTTGAAAAGTATATACATATATTTTTATGTTAACCTTGTGCTTGCATAATATACTTCACTATTGATTCTCAAATTTTATTTTGATTAACTTCTTATGAATCAATTACATCTTTGTCTGATAAAGTTTATTTATGCATGTTTTTTTGATCTTTTGATATTTTTTTATGCTTATTAAAGACACATGAATAATTCATTTTCATTTATATATTGCTCATATGTTTCTTATATTTTTGTATAAATATCTTTATGGGGATATATGATTTAAGTTCAAGTTCTATATTATATTATTTTGAAAAGTAGTTTCAAACTTGTGCTTATCTCATACTTAAGCTATTGATTTCTTTGAACAAATTTATGTTCTTATCTTTATCAGCTTCTTCCTCAAAGCCTCTTTCAATTATGTTTTTTTTGGCTTTTTGGTTGACATTTTGGATACATGATATTTTTATCTTGATAAACCATTATTTGGGTATTTACTTTTAGGAATTCTGGATTCCGAAGATGTTCGATGATATTGCATATATTCCTTTGAATCTAAGTTCTTAAGAGTAGAAATTATTTTAGGAACAAGCCGAAAGGGTCCTTATAGCCTGAAGC
The DNA here is from genome assembly GCA_029216955.1 of Iris pallida. Lineage (NCBI taxonomy): Eukaryota > Viridiplantae > Streptophyta > Magnoliopsida > Asparagales > Iridaceae > Iris > Iris pallida. The sequence continues at coordinate 120,743 of JANAVB010035639.1, read as the reverse complement.
GACACGGTGTACTAGTCTTCGGACTACCGCTAGCTGGGAACCGGCCCCTACAGCTAACCCGAAGATGATCAATACTTTATAGACTTAAGATTTATTAAGGTGTACTTGCAACTATCGTCTAGTTCTGGATCCAAGGTACTGAACCCAGTCTACTAGGTTCCAAAATACATCAACGTATCTAGGTCCAACATTTTGATTTACAATGTTTTATATTTTATTGTTACCCAATAATTTTGTAGCACATATGGATAAATGTAATTCATACATCTTATACTGTATGCTACATTGTTCTAAGATTTTTTTTTTAAGTCCATAGAATATTTTTTATTTCATATTGCACTAATTCTTCTTAAATTCTCGGTTATTAAAGAAGAAATTTATTTTGGGTACAAGCCTACAAAGGGTCTGTCTGTCACCACGACTACGGTCGAAGCGAAGCGGTACTTAAGTGTTTCCCGATGAACCTCCGTTAGCTGGGACAGTACCCCTACAGCCAACCCCAAGATTGATCAATACTTTATAAACTAAAGATTTATTGAGATCTAGTTGCAATTATTATCTGATGGATTTTGAATTTTAGATTTGATGGATAATATTCTCTCTTTATATTTTCACAAAAGGTAGCATATGTTGATCTATCTTGTCGATTGTGAGATTCTATAGCATAGATCAATTTATGTCATCTTTTGACTTATACGATTATTCATCATGCTAATTTGAAATATCTTTTGATTGTTTTATTTTTAAATGTTCATTTAAAGGATATTTCTTCTTTTGTCTAAAGATGATTATTTTTCGTATTCGTGACTACTCATTGAATATTATGGTATTGTGATTTCATCTTTAGCTTGTGTAATATTCGTAATATTCGTGATTTTGAGCTTTATATTATTATCTTCTTATTCAAGTTACTTACTGTCTATAATAGTAATTCTTTGCGGGGAGAAGTCAAGCAAATTGAATCTCCCTCTCAAAGCGTTTCTTTTCTTTAAACCTTACGGTTGTCAGGTGGACACCGTGCTAAGGCTTTAAAAGGGAAAAAATGAACATTGATAAGAAGACCTAATATTTTTGGATTAATTTTCTACTTTTGAAAATATGTCTCTGAATTTTATTTTAATTTTTTTGTCAATATTATTATTTTTGGATATAGCCATGTAAAGGTGGAGCAGTTAATTGTTTCAAGTCAATTAACCCCTTGACATGCCATATATCTAGAATACCTTTTTTATTGGACATTTATCCAGTTATGTTTATTTGTTCAAATGGGTTTATTTATGATTTATGGATTCTTTTATTTGAAATTATTTCCGTGATTCGAATCGCCAGCTTTCAGTCTGAGGACTAAATGGACGCATTCGAACATTTATAAAGACAGTTTTTCGTGATAAATTTTACATTTTGAAAAATCTTTTTGATTTCTTTTTGATTTATTGAATCTGTCCGGTACTCAAATTTTATTATTAAAGACAGTTTTTAAAATCTTTTAATGTCTTAAAATATTACTTATATATATATATATATATATATATATATATATATATATATATATACATATATTATATTGGAGAAACATATTTTATTTACTTCATCTTTAAGCATTTATTTATTGGATATTTCTTTTTCTTGCCTAAAGATGATATTTGCTTTTGGAACTTTATATGCATTTGATCAAAGGAAAGAAAAGATGCATATCTTGGATATCCCTTAGATCTTGTGATTATTTATCTTTTTTATTTTATGCATATAAATTATTTTTGAACTATATACGCATATTTTAAGGGGGAGCTAATTAATTGTTTCAATTATTTTATGTCCTTAATATGTGGTATACCTAGTTCATCAGGACAAATATTCTGTTACTTAAAATATCTTGTTGAGTTGTTCATGATATTTGGATTTGTATTAGATGAGATAATATATGATTATTATTATTTATTTTTAATTCTCTCATTTGAGTTTCTAAAAATTATCTTGCCAAAAGTAATTTAATTTATTAATAATCCTTTTGAGTTTAAATTAATTTTAGCATTTCTTATTGAGATTTTATCTTAAAGTTCATGATTATCTATATTTAGACTGATCATACTTTGCGGGGGAGCATTCAAGTCGACTGAATTTCTCCTTCTCAACTATTTTGTCTTCATTACCTTCATGTTTATCTAATGGATATATATCATGCTAAGGTAATTGAATTCAAATGCATGAACTTTGATATTGATTTTGTATAGATTCTAGTATAGGTATTTTTTATTTCTTTTTCGATGAATGTACTCTTTGTTGATGTGATTCACTAATTTGTATGGGCAAATTATGAATCATATTTTTTTTGTGATCATTGTTAAAAGTCTCATTATATTTTTGATTCTTTTATATATACTAGATCTGCGAATTTCTATTACTCATGATTTATTTATGACCAACAATTGATTCCTACTATGTTGATAGATTTTTTTTTTGGTCAAATCACATTCAAAACATATTTCATTTTGGATTTCCAGTTGGTATACTGTTTATTGATTGATTGTTTTTACCAACTATACTGTGTTGACAAGTTTTTATACCTTAGTTATGCAATTTTCTAAACTTGTCATTACACTGTTCTCCTAATCCTTGAACATAATTATTTTTGCTTTCCTCCTTTTCTTATGCTTGAGTTCATTTTAGCTCTAATTACGTGGGAGCTTATTTTTGATCATGTCAAAGGGGGAGAAATAAGCTTAAGTTGGAAAAATAAGTTTAAGTTGGAGAAATAAGTTTAAGTTAGCACACAATATTCTAGTATTATGTGTTTATTAGTGATACATGCATCTATTGTATATATATTAAACTTAAAGGATTTGCCATAATCAAAAAGGGGAAGATTGTTAGCCCAATGATTATATCTTGTTTTTGAATATGGCTAATCAATTAAGTTTAACATAACGACGTCACTAATATTCATGTAATCATTATCTTGTTGCTACTTAAACTTAGCATTGTCCTAATGTTAGCATTGTCTTAAACTTAGCATTGTCCTAAATGTTCTATATAATATTGCTATGTTTGTATCATAATGCATCATACTGCTTTGTTCTTCTAACATGTATTTATAGACATGCTGTAAGCATGATCAAACATGATCAAACCAGGACATATGCAATGGAGTATTATTAACGGGCCAAAGACGGCGTTATACAAGAAGATTTCTCTAACCGAAAGGTATTCAGATTTCCAGATCTGTTTATCTTTGGACGACTGCCGTCAAGAAAAAAGGCATCTTCATATTTGCTCAAATATCAGAAGAAAGGCGTCATCAAAGGGCTATTGGTTTTCCTATTTTATCAATATAATTTTTTATATTTATTGAGTCTAGAAATACGATGTACACTGCATCGTACTGGCAAATAGGCTACCCAAGAAACGTTTTCAAAATACCCTTTCATTTTGAAAACAAGCCCACTTACAAAAGCCCAAAACTTCTTCCTAACTGTTTAACTTTTCAAAAAGCCCAAAAACTTATTTGCAAAAACCTAACAAAACCCTAGCAGAACTCGGCCCGAATTCGGCCAGAGTTCGGCCAGAGTTCGGTTAGTGAACGTTGCTTTTTGAACTTGGTCTTCCTGCTGTTACGGATCCCTACGAGATTTTCTCATAAAGTTCTGTCCGAATTCTGCCCGAATTCTGTCAGAATTCTGCCTTTGGAAAAACTATAAATAGAGAAGGATTTCGATCATTTCAATACACTCCTTCACTTTCATATCTCTTCTCTATAAGCCTACTACTTCTTCTAAAGTATTCTGAGCTATTCATTTTCAAATCCCAAGCCAGTTACAATCCTCTAGTCGATTTGCCAGTACGGTACGGTCTAGAAGTTTCAGAGTGGTTGTAATCAGAGGCTTGATTGAAGGTACACACTTCACAATTGAAGTTGGTCGAGTACTTCGGATCAAAGCTCGCGTTGTAGAAGTTGCAAGAACTTCGAATGAAAACTTGTGGTGATTTTCCATAGTGGATTCAACTGGAAGCTAGAGTTCTTCCGACTGGACTAGTCCTCACAAGAGAAAAACTAGTATACATCCTTGTGTTTACGTTTGCTCTCTACTCTCTACTTTTTATTTACTTATCTGTGATATATATTCTGTGATCTTGTTACTAACATTTTAAAATAGTTATGTGTAAATGTATTTATAAATGTGATATATCCCATAGTAGAGAACTTGGTTTTTAATCTCAGATTTGAGTCCTTACACGGCGGTCCTTTATTACATTTTCCTTTAGTCTCATGTTACATGTTTATATGTGTATGTATAGATATATTTGTGTTTGTATATATATGTATATATTGCCTTAATGAATGTGAATATACCTATATGTATGTGGATTGATTGTGAATGTAACCATAGGGTATTGAGACAGATTAGGATCAACCCAATGAGCTTAGTTTAGTCGAGTTGACCGACAAGTTGACCAAGTTGACAAAAGTCAACTTTAGGTCAAACTTGATCCAAATCGACTCAAACGAACTCCGAATGACTTGAAAACTTGTGTGTGACCTAAAAATTAGTAACCGGACTAGTTGACCTTCAGTTGACCAGAGTTGACCAGGTTGACTTTGACCTAGAAGGACCTAGAATCATATAGAATTGCATTGTAGGCACCTTATGATATGTTAGACCTTGTTGTGACTTGTGGTTGTTTTAAATAGGTTTACATCACTCCAGTTCAGTTACACATCCTCATCAGCAGCTCAGATTGTCAGACGAGTACATTCTCTGACCGTTTCATTCTTGCTTGGACATATTTACTCGTTATAGACTAGTTTACTTGTTGCTATCACGATGTTATCACGGATTAGTACTATATGGACCTCTTCATGCGATATTATCTCCTTGGATACATCGGATATATTATGCTCATATACTTTATCATGTGCATCGTCTACTCATTATATTCGTACTTATTCATATATACTCATGCGATATTCATATACACTCATGATCATGTGAGCCTTCATGTATAACCCAGTGTGTATGTGGACTAGCTATCCATGTGACGTACTACTTTCATGTGTAATAACATAACCTGGACAGATCCTTGTGTACTGATTGGGGCAGGGGGAGTATTTATTTGGTTATGTGATCTACACCAATTCATGTATAACTCCAAACTAAATTTAAGTCATGTATAACCTAAGCCTGTTTATATAACCAAACATGTGCTCTGAATCACGTAGTTAGCTCAGTTTTCTTATCTATATCATGTGTATCTATTTCTACTATATCATGTTCTTCTTTTTACAGTCTCTCTACTATTTCTTTATCAGCAGTTCATGTATATTATTCTATAGCTTGTTTTATATTTTCTTTCATGTTATGAACTATGTGAGAGATATGTATTCGTTCCTATCCTGACTAGACTATTGAAAATATTACAGATGTTGAGGATTGCTGCGACACTTACTATGGAGCAGGCCTAGTTGACACAGGTGACCTGGACCCTCAGCAGGATCCAGTAGTCGCTGAGGACTTGCCATGAGTTAGATTAGACTGTTATTATTATCTAGTTATGAGACTTTGTGATTGTATTGAGATTTATTATGGTGTGGTTTACACCAAAATTACTATTCATATTGTGACTCTCTGTTGAGATTATCTTTCTTCTATTTCATCTTAGTTATTGTGATTGAGTTGTACCATATATATATCATTCTCCAATTAGAGCAAATTCTAGATTGTGTTAGATGTTGGACCTAGGACAGCGTTCTACCACCGACACTGCGACGTAGGCTTGACGTACCCACGTCTCGTGCCCTTACACTGGGTGCGGGTCGTGACACATTTTTAGTGGAGGCCCATGCAGGTCCACAGTCGCAACTAGTGCAATTTCGTAGTGGTACTCGAACTAGAGAATCACTACAGCCTGTAGTAGGATATAGAAGATAAGTTAAGGTACTCAATCACATTAGAAAAACTCTTATCTAATTCTTGCTGTTAATTGTCTTCTTTTGAAAACAACTGTCCTCCTTTGATTTTTTGCTTCATTTTTGGTAATTGCTTCTTGTTTTGATATATCTTCAGGATGGTTATGGAGACACGATTTTATCTCTTCAGTCCATGCAGGACCAGATTCGCATTAGTGCGATGTCGTGGTATTACGGCAACTTAGTTATACTACTACGAGCCTGCTATAGAATATAGGAAGTAAAGTGTTAGAAGGAGAGGATACTCAATCACTGTTAGGATTCCTTGAAAGATTCCTGGGACGACCCTTGGGAATCTTATTTTAACTTCGATTTGAAATCTTTTCCCTCGATTTGATTCATCCATTACTCCTTGTTATTGAATTTGATTATGATGGATTCATTGTTGAATTTTGGATCTTGATGATTAAGTTGTTAACTTTGAGTTGTATTTAAATATATTTATATTTATTTTTATTTTGGAATTTAGGGTATAACTTGATAACGTACTTGATAAGGACAGTGAGAAAGGTAAATGTCTACTTTATTGTGGGGTTAGAATTTATCGCAGTCATACTGGCTAGCAAGACAAGGACATAGAGCCCAATTTTGATATACTTATCCTAGTAATGGAATCTAGATTTTATTGCAGCCATACCGGTTGGCGAGATAAGAATTCTAAATAACATAATTATAGGGTGTATACCTTAGTTACGGACTCTATTGTTTATTGCAGCTATGCTTACTGGCGTGGCGAAATTCTAGCAACATGGTTTCAGGAAGACGTGTATGGTTATCAGATTATATCTCAAAATTCGTTCATTCCTTTGAACAGATGAGCAAGAACAGGTTTTATCATTATTTTTTCTTGCCATTATTTATTATATTCTTATTTTTTCTTATCTTAGTTAACTCTGTCCTAATTACATCAATCACCCATCTCGTATCTAATTCTGTCATCTATACTTGAAAACTTTGAATCTCTATATCTCTTTACCTTGGAAAGGTCGAGGAAGTGACGAAAATCATCTAGCTCGGAAAGGATGTAATTTGTTCTCTCATGATAATCTAGGTAGGGATATAAAATGTTGGTCTTTGATATAGAATTTTGAGATAGAGATGTGGTAAAAAGTGAAAATGAAATCAAGAGATTTATATTATCAATCTAGGAACGATCACACACAGAGAAATATTTGGATGTAGATAATAGATGCATTTCTTAGCTGACGAGGATATTCGAGGTCAACAAAGTTGAGGACTTGATAAATTTGGGTTATTGATTCTTGAGACATTTACCTTAAGGCTAGGATGTTAAATTTAGGGACTTAGTAATAGAGAAGAGATTTTAACTGTATTCGATGGCAATACGAGATTGAATAAGATATTGCAAAAAAATGGCTAAGAACATAAAGAACACAAGAATTTTTTTTTGAGTTAAAGAAAATATAGAGATTTTTGAGAAAATTTTAAATTTTAAGGAGAATAATATTTGAGGGTGTACGTTGAAGGATATATGAAGGTTGATTTTAATGGAGAATAAGTTTTGTAAGGCTTAGTAGTTTCAGATTGAATAACACGAGGAGAGTAATTTGAACAAGTTCAAGGATTTTATAAAACTTGATTTACGAATTTCGGATCTAATTTAAGACAACGTGGAAGAATTTGGATTTAAAGATGATTAAGTGGTTAGTATTGAGCGTTAATAAATAAAAAGGGTATGCTTCATGAGTATGTTTTGAAATTTAGGAATTGATCCTATGATGATCATAACAAGGTCCAATCTTCATAACAAAAGGGTATAAATTCTTGGTGGTAGTCATATAAAGGTTAATTTTCATATTTTGGACTTATGAGGTAAAGATATGATTGGCAAATGATGATTAGATAAGCTTGATGGTATCAGAGAGAGATGATTAACTTGACTTCCCTATGAAACCTTGTCTTCTATTTTCCCTATCAGAAGGAGGGAATTGACTTATTCTATATCTTTGAAGTATCCTTTAAAAGTTTTCAATATCATTGAATCCTAACATCCTTGATCACGACCAATCGACTTTGGTCACATTTTCTTATCATATTAATATCTTGGGTCGTACTCAATTGAATTAAATTTAATTGTGACCTAGATCTCCATCCTTGGATGCTCGTGCTCAGACTTCGATAACCATTGTTCTCCATCTTGCCCAAATCTTGATTTACCCAGAGATTGATCAACTTAGATCGTGCCGAAACTAAATTTTCTTTTATATATATCGTGATTAGATTTCAATGCTATTGACAGTCGTACTTTAAACTTTCGATTTTGATCATCTTTAAATAGTAATCCTATATAGTTAATTCCAGTTTTTTTTTTTATAATCATCATTTTTCATATAGGTTGATAGACTGCCTTACAGCCGATGATTTATTATTTTTTTATCTTTTCCAGAATGGCACCCATGACCAGAGTCTGTCCCCAAAGCACAGCTGCAGTTCCGAATGAGACCGAGATTATACTTCCTCTACTATTGCTCAGGAGGTGTTAGCAGCCTCACCGATGAATTTTCCTCTATCTCCTATCCTTCAGGAGAGGGCTGCAGTTCAGCCGGAGACTGAGGGCCTTCCTTTGCCTCCTGGAGTGGTACCCCATGCCATTCCTGATGGGGCTCAGATTTACAGACTTCTTTAGGATGTTTGGGATGTACTGAGACTTCAGGCTGAGCTTATGAGAGAGTAGAGTCTCAGTATCCAACTGTTGTGGGATTACATACATTCGAGGGGAGAGCCTAGTCCCAAGAGGGCGAGGAGCAGTATATACCCAGAGCCTCAGGAGTACCCCGGCTTCCAGCCTAGACCAGCCTATCCAGTTCAGATTCCTCTCCAGCGGAGGCCAGTTGAGCGAGTGCCTACTTGTGCTTTCTGTAAGAAGCTTGGGCACGTATGGAAGGATTGTAGGAAGAGAATAGGATTGTGCCTATTTTGTGGGTCAGCTGCACATAAGATACGAGACTGTCCTACTATACTTGCCTCCAGTCGAGACCTACCTCCAGGAGAGAGTTCCAGCTACCAGACCTAGTAGAGGTGAGTTCTTGACCTATACCTTATCATGTCTTGATGATTACTGTACCCTACCATATTGTTTGTATGTTTTGATACCTTAAGAATACTTTTGATCTAGTATGACTAATGGCTAGATGATGAGACCCCAGACTGATATTACCTGTCATAATCATGTATGATATCTTTCCAACTGCATGATTTAGATAAGTTTTCTTAAGACCATGATTGTTAGGGATTGACCTAGAAGGAGTAGGATCATCTTAATTTCGAGGACGAAATTATTTTAAGAATGGTAGACTTGTAACCACCACTTTTCTGAAATAAGGATAATTTTGTACTTTTGTAAATTTTATCATTTAATAATAATATTTAAATCATATTATGATTTTTGGTAATTTTCTTTATTTATTTTGTATTATTTTGATGGATGAATTGTGATTTTGGTTGTTGCTAGCTTAACCCTAGAGACCGTTTGACTTAGAGACTAACCATGATCAAGAAGACTCGACCATGTGACTAGATTGGCTAATTACCTATTTTTAGTCAAAGGGTATTTTAGTCATTGTGCATTACTTTGAATTTTATTAATTTATTAATTAAATTGCTTGTTGTGCGGTTTGATTGGTAGCTGGATTGGTGTTTTAGTAGTATAAGTGGTTTGACCTTAGTTAACCTTGACCAGAAGCCTAATAATGTAATTAGAAGTATTATTGGCCTTTTAAAATTTAAATTAGAATTATTGTTTATTTTTAGAATCAATTATTTTATTTTTAAGCTATTTTCTCTTAAAGCCTTTTTAGCCTTTTTAACATGGGCCTTTTGTAACACCCAGTTTTCCAAATGAGGGTATTTTGGTCATTTTCAAAATTTTAGAATTTAATTTGAATTATTATTATTATTTATAATTAATGTGATTTTTTTAGTTATTTTAGAATAATTGATTTTTGGTGGTTTAGTGACTTTGACTTATGTTGACCTTGTAGACTAACCTAGTGGCTAACCTAGGTCATGACTAAGTGTTAGGATTTGAAAACCTAGGTTGACTTAAGTTAGTAAGGTTTGACTCATTGGTATTAATTTGGGGAAAATAGGAGCTAGTTTGATTAAGGAATGGCTTGTGAAGTCACAAGTCATTTTATGACTAATAGGCTTAATGGCCCATAGCCCACACCCATTGAACCAAGCCCTAACCCTAGGAATCCTGGCCGGCCCACTATGGTCAGCTTCCCCTATTTATATACTCTTGAAATTAGGGTTGCCTCTTTAGGAAACTTTGCCATTTGGAAGAGGTGAGTCCCCATCTTTGTAAATCCTTAGAAAATCCATTTCTTCTCCAAATTCCTTCAAACAAATTGCAATAGGACCTAATGTTAGTATTCTTGCTGTTGTTGATGAGTATTTTCAGGGAACACACAATTTGAGGAAGTTTAGTGGCTTGTGGAGCTCTTCCCATTTGGGGATTTTGACCCATTGTTCACCTATAGGTATAATTCCTTCTATTGCATTTAAATTCTGTTAAAAATCATTTCTAGGATGTCATAACCCTAACCTAACAGTAGGATAGGCTAACCCTAGAATTTGGACCCATTTCGTGTCCGTATCGGACACGTACCAATGTGTATAGGTTAGTGTTCGACGAAATGCCTCAAAGGGTATTTCGTTCAATTTTTGTGATTGTGTTTGAATGGAAAAAATCCATTTTAGGCTCGCTTATGCTAATCTTGGACACTGAGCACATTTTTGTGTCGGGTTGGGCCGACACGAGCGCGTGGACACGCGGTCGTGCACCTACGCGCGCGGGCAGATTTCTTCCCTGCTGCTCGAGTGCATTTTCTCTGTGCACAGAGGGTTTCAACCCTTGAAATTTGACATAGGGGTCGTGTCCATGACAGACACGAGATCCCTAGAGTTTCAGGGACTCTCGTGTCGTGTCGGACACGTTATGGGCTGTACACATGTGGTACACTGAACTGTTCAGTGTACAGTGAGTGTTCTGTGTTTAATGGTTTTAAAATAGTTCTAAATTGTGTTATTATTTATTAAATAGATCCTAAACTTGATGTTTAAAGTCTCTGATATATTAGTTACATGTTTTAATTTGGGTTTAATGAGGAATATACATTCGAACCTAGGTTTCCTTGTTTTTCTGATACACGACTGACACTGTGAGATTCCAGTTTTCCCAAACCACTAATTCCCTGTTGTTATGTTGTTTTTTTTCATCTGATGATGTTCTACATATTATAATACATGTTAGTTATATTTTTACATTCATTTATGGACTTTGGATTGTGACAAATGGGATATTGGTATTGGGTTGGGTTTCAAACTGTGCTAACTATCAACTGATGTGATTCACTGTTAGAATAGCCTGACTGTTTCCTTTCATTTCAAATGCTAATAACATGTGATTGAATGTTAGTTAATTTCTTAATTTCTGAACTGACTTGATTTCCTGAGATTCAGTTTGATAACCTGAGATTGAGTTCAGTATGTAGACTGTATGAAAATTCTAAAACCTGAGATTGTTTAACTAATGTTTGTGTGGTTTCAAACATGAGTAAAATGAGAGTTAGCTCTAAAACCTGGAATTGGATGTTCTAAAACCTGAGTTTTTCCCTTGTTTTTGATTCATTGCTGTCACTCTTTTAACTGATTAGCTATGGGATGTTCCCTGTTAACTTAACTGATTTCATTTCCTTTCCTTAACTGTCCATTTCCTGAGTTGTTGAACTGTTAACTAAGGTTAATTTCCTTTCCTTTTGTAATGATAAATTCATCTGAAATCTGAGATTTTAAGTTGTGAACTTGTGTAATGTTTAAAAAACTGAGAATTCAATTATAGGATTGTTATGAACTATTTTACTGCTTGGTTCAGTTTCCAGTTAGATTAGGACTGTTGTTTCAACTGTTTTAAATCTGAAATGATATGTGGTATTAAGTCTGAATGAAGTTTGGGTTTGACTGACTTTGAGTGTGTGTAAAACTGGAATTAGAGGAGGTCTTCCTAGATATAAAATCTGAGTTTGATTTGTTAGAATCCTGAGTCCTATGCACTGTTACACTGTCTTAGATACACACACAGGCCCATGCTCTTGTTCTCACTGTTTTCTTGCCACTGTTTGTTCCTCCATCACTCACACACAAACTAACATGCCTATGACACTAACACACCCTCTATCTATCACTCTCATGCCTCACTTCACTAGTACACTCTTCACACACATGTCCATGCTCACTCTCTCACTAAAACACAAACACACACATACACTTGTATTCATATGTGTTTCCTTCTCTCTTTCATATGTGTACATATATATGAATGTGTGCTTTTATATATATATTAGATATATATAGTGTATGTGATACCATATGATATAATGTTTTGTATATATACATATATGTGTTGGTTTAGATATAGATATTGGGTTTGGTTGCTTAGCCATGGTATAGCCTATTGGCCTATGGCCTAGTCTTCTAGCCTATGGCATGATATGCCTAGTATGGAGTCTAGAATAGACTGTTTAGCCTTGTTAGGACCTAGAATAGTCTTATTAGACCTAGATTAGACTTGGTTGACCTAGTTGACTTCTAGGGTTGACCATAGTTGACCAAGAGTTAACTTTGGTCTAGATTGACCTAGTTTCATGTAGAATGCATTAATTTGCATCCTATTATCATTGTAGACTCATAGTGACTTGTGCTGTTCTAATAGGAGCCAGACACCACTCCTCGGACAGAATATATTCTCCAGATTCTCAGGATACAGGCGAGTATATTCTCTGATCATTTCATATCCTGCATTAGGAGTATTTTTCTGTTTTAGATTACTTTACATGATGCTGACACGTTGGAAACACGGATTAGTACTATATGGATCTTGTTGTGCGATGTTATCCCCTTAGCGGATACATCGGGTATTCGTGTTCGTGTACTTTATCGTGAGCATCGTGTACTCTTTGTATTCGTGATATTCGTGTACAAATCGTGTGAAATCGTGTATACTCATGTACTCACATGATCTCATGTGCGACTATACTTCGTGTGCAATAACATAACTTAACTAGATCCTTGTGTATTGATTGGGGCGGAGGAGTAGAAGTGGTTATGTATTCAATCTAGTAGATTAATCGTGTACAACCTCTGTAGATTACTCGTGTACAACATCGTGCCGTCTACATAACCATCTTGTGCTCTGAATCACTAGCACTGTTAGTTTTCTATATATTGTAGCTATTTACTTACAGTTTCTCTCTTTTTATCATATTATTTCTTCAGATCCTGTATCTTACTCTCTAGCATGTTTATATTTCCTAACCGGTTATGATTTTGTTGAGATGTACTGTACTCGCTCCTGTCCTGACTGGACCTGTTAAAAATTTTACAGTGAATGATGAGGCTCTGGTGTCTATCCCTCTTGGTGCAGCATTAGACATCACTAGTGACTTGGACCTGCTAGCAGTTGATGATACTTCTCTAGATTAGGGTTGTCCTTACTTTCTGGATCACTATATTTAGATTCTATGATATGTATTTATTTTAGTCACTTAGAATTCTGGATTTGTATCTCTGTGATGTTACATTCCTGGATATTATCTATCTTTATCTTTCTATCTCATTCATGTTCTACCTTAGTTGTGATTGAGATATATTCTGTTATGTCACCCCCATTCGGGGAGTATAACTGTGTAGTACCTTTAACTGTTAGATGTTGTGACCTAGGACAGCGTTCTACCACCGACACTACGGCGTAGGCTGGACGTTGCTACGTCTCGTGCCCTTACTCTAGGGTGCGGGTCGTGACACCTTTTAGCAACTCATGGAGTGCTTGGCCCATGTGCAAACCCTAAACCTAACACCCCTACCCCTGGCCGGCCATAAGCAGCCCCCTCCCCTCTTATTTGTAAAAACATAGCCACCAAGAGTAATCCCTAATTTTTTTTCCCTCCAAAAACCCTAGATTTCTCATCTGGAGTCTGTTTCACCTCAAACGAATTTCGTTGCGCTCATTGGGAAGAGGAGGACTTGCTGGAGTACTGCTAGAAAGGAGGAGGAGCGAATTGCTTGGGAGAAATCGGCCGACAAAGCGCTCGAGGAATTCCTTTTATTGAGCTTTCGACTCTCAATAGGTAAACCCCGATCTACCTTTGTTTCTCCTGAATTTTCTTTATTATTGCATCCATATAGGCACCCTTGATCTGTGTATAAAGTTTCGTAGGATTTTGGTTTCGTTTGATAGTGGTATCGAACACGTATCGGTCTCACGTTGCACGTGTTCGACTAAATGCCACTTAGAATTGAAAAGTGTTAATTTTTGATTATGTTTTCACAAAATCCTTCCTTATATAATTTGTAACAACTTTCGTGAAGACGGATCGGAAATTGACACGATTTCGGCATCCGAATGGACACGGACACGCGTGCACGAGATCCCGTGTACGGTCTCGTGCATGCCCTGCTGTCTATGCATCATAACTCGACGCACAGAGCTCCATCTCGCATAAAATTTTACGAGCACGTAGCGGTAACCTCTGCCCACATGCCCATAAAATTTCACATTATTTCGTGAAGCAAGCGCGGAGAAATCTCGCGTGCACTGGTCGGCTAAACTGTGCACTCGGGTTGAAATTCGTCGCTAAAACGACCTTCGTACGCGAACATGGCGTGTCGAGGACCCATACCAGGAGTTGGGACACGTAGACCTATATCTAGAATACACAGGGACTCGATCCCGAGTCGTGGCGTGGCCCGACGCGCGAGCCACGAGCGACGACCTGCATGCACGAGCACGAACGCACGCGCGCGCGCGCGCAGGCAGCGCGCTATTGCGCGAGCCACTGTGTCGCATCACTGTGACTTTGTGTCATGTCGACATGTCCTTGACCTATCCCGTGACCCTACCTAGCCGTGTGCATGAGCACGAGGCTTCTCGTTGCGTGTGTGAAACGCAATCGAGCGACAACACCCTCTTCGACACGCGAAATCGGTTTTCCGATACACATTCTCTGGATACGACACGGACACGTTTCGAACACGAGAGTACCTGAGCACGTCCCACGTGTCGAGACCAACGTATTTGCCAAGTTTTGTGAGTAGGTTTTATTTGGGTCGTTTTGTCGAAATTGGATTTTTCGGGTTCAATATTTTGAATAGAAATGTGATATTTTGATTCTTCGACTTTTAATCGATATTTTCTGAATTGTTAACTTATATATGATATTTTGGACTTGCGGGAAGTGATCCACGGGATTATTACTTATTTGTTTGCCTTTTTCAAGTATAATTGGGTTTTTCTTTCAATATAAATTTGAATAGTTCTATAATATTTTGAATTTCTGAATTTTAAGTATTAAATTCTGAGTTTATGATTCATAAATGACATTCTGAGTTTGTGGAAATTGATCCTTGGTTTTATATCCTATTTAATTACCATTTACATATATAAATTGGATTTTTCCTTTATGTAGATATATGTTTATGTGAGTAGATATATAAAAAAAATATAAAAAAATTTTAAATTTATATATAAATGACTTGTATATATGTAAATATGTTGGAATGAGTGTTTAAGACTCTGATTTCCAGGTTTGAATTCATTTCTCAGATTCGAGTAATGTATCCTCTTTACCTATATGAGTATTTATATGTATATTATGCATATGTCTATATATATATATATATATATATATATATATATATATATATATATATATATATATATATATATATATATATATATATATATATATATATATATATATATATATTTTTTTTCTATATATATATATATATATATATATATATATATATATATATATATATTCCCTTTAAATAGATATATGTGTAAATGTATTTATAAATGTGATATATCCCATAGTGGAGAACTTGGTTTTTAACCTCAGATTTGAGTCCTTACATAGCAGTCCTTTATCACATTTTCCTTTAGTCTCATGTTACATGTTTATATGTGTAAGTATAGATATATATGTGTTTGTATATATATGTATATATTGCCTTAATGAATGTGAATATACCTATATGTATGTGGATTGATTGTGAATGTAACCATAGGGTATTGAGACAGATTAGGATCAACCCAATGAGCTTAGTTTAGTCGAGTTGACCGACAAGTTGACCAAATTGACAAAAGTCAACTTTGGGTCAAACTTGATCCAAATCGACTCAAACGAACTCCGAATGACTTAAAAACTTGTGTGTGACCTAAAAAGTAGTAAACGGACTAGTTGACCTTTAGTTGACCTGAGTTGACCAGGTTTGACTAGAGTTTACCAACGGTTGACTTTGACCTAGAAGCACCTAGAATCATATAGAATTGCATTGTAGGCATTCCTTATTATATGTTAGACCTTGTTGTGACTTGTGGTTGTTTTAAATAGGTTTACATCACTCCAGTTCAGTTACACATCCTCATCAGCAGCTCAGATTGTCAGGCGAGTACATTCTCTGACCGTTTCATTCTTGCTTGGACATATTTACTCGTTATAGACTAGTTTACTTGTTGCTGTCACGATGTTATCACAGATTAGTACTATATGGATCTCTTCATGTGATGTTATTCCCTCGGATACATCGGATATATTGTGCTCATGTACTTTATCATGTGCATCGTCTACTCATTGTATTCGTACTTATTCATGTATACTCATGTGACATTCATGTACACTCATGATCATGTGAGCCTTCATGTATAACCCAGTGTGCATGTGGACTAGCTATCTATGTGACGTACTACTTT
Organism: Iris pallida; assembly: GCA_029216955.1. Taxonomy (NCBI): domain Eukaryota; kingdom Viridiplantae; phylum Streptophyta; class Magnoliopsida; order Asparagales; family Iridaceae; genus Iris; species Iris pallida. The sequence goes on along the minus strand of JANAVB010035639.1, from coordinate 104,007 downwards.
CATGTACAATAACATAACCTGGACATATCCTTGTGTACTGATTGGGGCATGGGGAGTATTTATTTGGTTATGTGATCTACACCATTTCATGTATAACTCCAAACTAGATTTAACTCATGTATAACCTAAGCCTGTTTACATAACCAAACATGTGCTCTGAATTACGTAGTTAGCTCAATTTTCTTATCTATATCATGTGTATCTATTTCCACTATATCATGTTCTTCTTTTTACAGTCTTTCTACTATTTCTTTATCAGCAGTTCTTGTATATTATTCTATAGCTTGTTTCATATTTTCTTTTATGTTATGAATTGTGTGAGAGATATGTATTCGTTCCTATCCTGACTAGACCGTTAAAAATATTACAGATGATGAGGATTGCTGCGACACTTACTATGGAGCAGGCCTAGTTGACACAGGTGACCTGGACCCTCAGCAGGATCCAGTAGTCGCTGAGGACTTGCCATGAGTTAGATTAGACTGTTATTATTATCTAGTTATGAGACTTTGTGATTGTGTTGAGATTTATTATGGTGTGGTTTACCCTGGAATTACTATTTATATTATGACTCTCTGTTGAGATTATCTTTCTTCTATTCCATCTTAGTTATTGTGATTGAGTTGTACCATATATATATCATTCTCCAATTGGAGCATATTCTAGATTGTGTTAGATGTTAGACCTAGGACAGCGTTCTACCGCCGACACTGTGGCGTAGGCTGAATGTACCCACGTCTCGTGCCCTTACACTGGGTACGGGTCGTGACAACCGTACGTTAGTAGTTTATGCAATATTCACGATGGCACAGTAAAAATTATTATTTTACTGTTTTTTGTTGTTCGTTAATGTTACAATCTTGAATGCAAAAGTTTAAGGATGTGATGCTTGGTTTTCAATATCACACATCAAGTATCCTGTTATCTACAGTAGTAATGAGTATCATGTCCCTAGTAGCCCTTTGTTGATTCACTGAAGGATAACAGATCTATATGGAATTTGTGTTGATTATACTGGGTATGTTGAAGCTAAAATAATGAATGATAGTTGTTCTGTGTCTTTATGCGTCAATATATAAGGACAATAATTGCTTTCCAAAGTGTTCTCCTTGAAATTACTAGCCAAATCTTGTGAAAAGATGTAGACTTTTGGAATTCTTCTCAAATAGTGTTCAAATATTAAATCTTTCACCACAACTTTAATAGTACACTGGTCTTATTAGGTGGGATCGAGGGTGGAACTAGTTAATGTCATTTTATGTTTCAGTATTCGAGGACAATTGCCATAAATTGTTGAACCCTCAACGATTGGCAATTATTCAAAATCAAGAATGAAGCCTTTCCAAAATGTTAAATGTAGCCTTCCATAAGCCTAGTTATCAGCCCAAAAAATAGGTGTTTGACCTATGAGGGCGTATTGGGATAATATAAATATTTAAATCTCAATCCTCACAACTTTGGAGTTTGGTGTAGTGATTGGTTTAATAGTTCTTTATCAAATAGGGAACTTGTACTCTGTTGGAACCGGAAAGTGTGAACCACTGTGCATTACTCATGTCATCTTTTCATTGGCAACCACAACCACCACTGGCATCGGACTCTCCTCGAGTCCCGCACCCGCCACTGGCGTGGATGTTATCAGGGCCGACGTTGCATGCCTCGTCCAGATACGGCATCCCGTGGTCTTGCACGCCGAACGGGCGCTCGATGAGAGCAATCTCGCCATAGCGATGGTCATCAAGGTTATATTTGTTATTTTTAATGTTTTTTTATTTCTTTCAGAAACTTATGTGATTGTTTTATTTTGAGATTGGTGGAATTGTGATATTTAACCTTTTTTTATTTTGGTGGTATTATATTTACATGAGCATGTTTGCCATGAAATATAAAAGAACAGAACAATTATCGGAGGACTGGACTTTTACTTCACAATACAAACTCGCTTGTACAAAGAAAGCCTAGGGACGAAAACCTAGGTACAGCAATCTAAGTACAATTGCTTATTTTAGATTCTGGGGGGTGACGGTAGAGGCTCGGAAAAGCGATGGTAGCTCTGCCTTACTCCTTGGACGATCGGATGCAGCCTTGGTTCTGTAGAAGAACTGCTTGGCATTGATGAAGAAATGCTCTCTTTTCAGGCTCTGTATATTCTCTCTCTGGCTCTCTGGCTCTCTGGCTCTCTATGTATATGTCTTCTCCGTATATCTCTCTCTGTCTCCGTATATGTGTCTCATCGCAAGGGAATGACACCTTGCTATTTATAAGAGTGGGGGGCCTCATTAGGGTTTGCAATGATTGCCCATTCTTAAAAGTCGGCGGCTAAGGATCACTGGATCTGGGTCGTTCATCTTGAATATACGAGATTTGAGCAATAAATATGATTGCATCAAATCTTTTGTAGGTAATTAATAATGATTGACATAAATTCTCCTGATTTGTCATGCCAACCTCGGATTTCTCGACACGTGTCATTAATTTGCTTGATTGCAAATGATCTGATTTGATCCCAATATTTTATTAGGATTTGCTGAGGGATTTCGATCAATTTGATGCCACGTGCCCCGCTATCATGCCACGTGTCTTAACCGCGAGCCACTGCAGAAATCTGAGCCACAGGAAGGTTGCTCCTCATTGAGCCGCATAAGGCTGGCCACGTGTCAAGGCTGCTTGAGAGTGGTCCCCTTCTTCGTGAACCGCATGAAGATAGTCTTCGTGAGCCGTATGGGGCAGCCTTCGCTTGAACCGCATGGGGATAGTCTTCGTGAGCCGCATAGGACTAGTCTTCGTGAGCCGCATAGGGATAGTCTTCGTGAGCCGCATGGGACTAGTCTTCGTGAGCCGCATGGGGCTAGTCTTCGTGAGCCGCATGGGGCTAGTCTTCGTGAGCCGCATGGGGCTGCTTCGGCCTGAGCCGTATGGGGTGGTCTCTACTTGAGCCGCATGCGACTGTTCATGTGTCAAGGCCGCGTGACAGTTTCTGGATCTCGGGGGATCGTGTCAGAGATTTCCCTCATTTCCCTAGGAGTCTGCCATTATGACGGAGTCATCATTGTATTTTGTGTCAGGGCTGCCATGTGTCAGAGCTGTCAGCCGTCAAGGCATTTAATGCAGTAAAGGACAAACGGAAGAGTGGTTTGCATGCCACGTGGCTCCTCTCCGAGCCGCATAGAACTTGTTTGAGCCACATAGACGCTCGAACCGCATGGATACTTGAGCCGCATGAACTCTCTGAGCCGCATGGGGCTCTCTGGCCGTATGGATCTTTCTTTATTCTTTTCCATGCTTCTACAAGACCCCCTTCAAAGTTTTCAATTTGTAAAATTAAAATACTTTGAATAAGAAGCATGGCCATGTATAAATTCTCCTGGCCGCATATGATGTCTTGGTTGCATGGACGTCTTGGCCGCATGGATGTCTCGGCATGGATGTCTCGGCCGCATGGGCTATTCTGGAGGTATGAGCTCATCGCCACATCATCCTGCCACGTGCGAAGATCTTTTGTATTAAATGCTGTTGATCCGCTGTCAGTTTTAAGGCTACTTTTCGGGCAGGATCCCAGGAGTTTGGCCTTCATTTTAGGCGACTCGCCTCGATAACCGAAGGGTCGATTTTTGTGTTACACGAGAATCGAAACGCCCTGCTTTTGTTTATAAATAGGGACGAGTTCAGTAGGAGGGATTTCTTTACTTTCTCTTTCGTTCCCAACTCTTGCTGTCTTCACTTTCTTTCCTTATCTCCCTTCTCTGACCATCGAAAATGGCCTCCAAGTCTTCCAAGGTCGTCTCTGCTGCTGCAAAGGGCAAGAAAGCGGCTTCCTCGTCGACCGCCATGCCCGAAGTGCACCCTGACGTCCACCCTGCTTTCAAGGGTAAGGAATGGATTTTAATACTTTGAACCCCAAGGACCCATGGCTATGTTGCATAACATATGCACAAGCCTTCATCCTTCGTCTTCATTGAACCGCCCAAGCTCGACCGTGATGGAGCCGCATATGTTGTATAGGCCGCATGACTCTCCCATATCCGAGCCGCATAGGGCATGCCCTATGTTTGAGCCGCATGAGAAAGATTTGAGCCGCAGGAGTACTTCTGGATTTGAACCGCATGACACCTCTTTTGAGCGGAATCGTATATGTTCCTGACAAACTGGCCCGCATGGGATTTTGCTGAGTCGTGCCGCAAAAACTCTTCTGCGAGATGGAACCGCATAAGTGTTAATCGAGCCGCATAAGCTATCGAATCAGTGTCACATGAAACTTCCAACTGGATTGGGCCGCATGAGGCTGCGTTGACCCGAGCCGCATAGGCTCTATTGAGGCCATGCCGCAAGAAACCCTGCTGAATTGGGCCGCATAAGGCTTCGTTGATCCGAGCCGCATAGGCTCATAGGAACTTCTTTTTGAGAAACTTTGAGTGGTTTCATTTTAACCATCTTTTAATCCTTGTTTCTTTTGTCCTTTTCCAGTGAACCTCCCAACCAACCCGGTAGGAGAGCTTCTGGTGGGTTCAGCTCAATTTGTCGTGGGTGTGCGGCTCGACGGCTTAATTCGACATGTGGCGGATCAGCTTCCCACCAGCGAGCCTTTAGAGAGGGTGGCTGCCATCAACAACCAGCCTTTCCACTTTCTTTGCACTATGATGAATTCGGGGAGACTGGACGGAGAATATCTGAAACCAGCTTTTCTCTTTGGAGATTCTTTATCCATAAAGAACTCCCGGGTGCTGGACGTTTCTGAGAACTGGGACTTTACTGTGGATGGGGTGGAGATCCATGTCCCCGAGATAGAACGACACTTTCCCCTCTCGTGGTTTAATATGGTACTGTTGAGCAAGAAAATGGCAGGTTCCCTAACTCTAACTCAATCGGAGATGTTCGTGGGCAACATCCACTATAATATGAGTATTAGGTCAGCATGTGCGAGTAGGGAGTCAGTCAGTCGGAGTGCGATGGGGCTAATTCCTGGTACTTTTATAAACATGTCTGGTCCCAACTTCACTTTTACTCGAGCTGATACCTTCCTGAATCAGCTCGCTTGCAAGGGGTCTTATCCTGTGGGCAGGTTGTCGCTGCTGAATTGGATAAACCCCATTCCTACATGGGCCAATCTTTCCTCTTGGATCCTGAGGAACTACGAGGAATTCCTTCGGGAGATTGACCTTTACTACGCCATCCGGGGTACCTGTTACGGATTGCCCATTAACAAGCTGCTGTTCATGGCCCTTTTGGAGATGTATAACCGGCGTACGGGGACTTTCTTCGCGTCCGGAGGGGAGTTGGGACTTGCTCTCTATGAAATGCATGCTGTTTCTAAGCTGCCGTGGGGGGCGAGGCCTTTGAAGTATACACCCCGACAAACGAGGAATTCGATGATTTGGATCGACGATTCCCTGGTTTCGTCGCTGTGTACCGGGAACTGCTGTGCCACCATAGTATCTGTCACCAGACTGCTATCAAGAAGAATAATAGCTCAGAAGGGAACGCCCTCCATACAACGGCCTGGGTCGCTTATCTTTTCAAATTACGTCCTTCCGGCCGGGTTTCTTCTTGAGGTCCTCAAACCCAGGCGGAGGTAATGGATCTGATGTTGAATGCCAAAAGGTCGAGGTCCACCCATGATAGATTTGGGAGTCGCACTGACTCCTTCAGTTATTTCTACTATGGTACCTGGCAGATGTCTGAAAAAGCAATCTTGGCTGGGTTCTTGATGGTGTGGCTACGGAATTGCGTAGTCTCGGGAGGGGCAGGTTCTACTGAATGGATCAGCCGCCACTTCATTCTTCCTTCTGTGAAGCTGGTCTTCAAATTCAGACTGGCCCTTCTTCCGGCTATGGTGTGTAGTATACACCACGGCCTTCGAGCCTTTTCATCTAAGGACATTTCTCACGAGACGATGCTGGACTTTGAGCGGATAGAGCTACCATACCATTATCTCATGGGGTGGTTATTGATACATTACCGGTCGTTGATGTGGCCCGGAACAGAGGATGATGTTACCGCTGATGACGCCTTCCTTTTTCGATATCGTCATCAGTCTTGGGAGCACGACACCATGCCGGCTTGTCGGAGGGCGTTGGCGAGAGTTGACGGGCCCGACTTCTTTGTGTCTCTTCCTCAATTTACCCCTAGAGAAGTGAGGGGGGTACACGTTGATGGCATTGAACCTCCCCAGCTCTTATCTGAGAAGATGCTTCTTCGGCTGCACAACATTCGCCCCGCGTACCAAATATATCGTTACCGAAATAACGTATACCTGGAGCCTTATTTGCCCAGCAGGTTTTCTCGTCAATTCGGGTATAGTCAGCTGTTCCTTGACTGCCCTAGTGCTTGCGTGGGCTTCGAAGGTAGTGTCCTTGACGGTATCCGGGCGTGGCATTATTACAATGCGGTTCATACCCGGGCTAGCTTCTCGGTCCCCGACGCTAATACGCAAGGGGATATTTTGTACACGGCGGCCCTTTATCATGTTGCGGCGAGCAAATCTCCCGTGAATTTTGATGTGAATACCAGCTTCATTGTCGGGACCGGCTTGGCAGAGAAGCCCGAGGGTTCCAGGAAGAGAAAGAAAGGGGCGAATAGGGTTCCTGTGCCGGACTCGGAGTCCACTGCGACGGACGAAGAGGATGACGAACAGGACGCCGATGACTCGTCGCATTCTTCGGACGAGGAGGTGGGGGACCAGCCTCCTACTTTGCCGAACGAAGAGGTGGAGGATCATCCACCTGCTGTGCCTGGTGCTTCGCACAAACGAGGCAGGCGTCTGTCCACTGACGATGGCAGGACCTACTCCACGAAGCGGGCTACGGTAAGACGTCGCAGGCTGTTTATTGATGATGTTGACGCTGTTTCTGTGGTGATTGGAATTTCAACTGCCTTTTCCTTCTTTTTCTATGTTATGGCCTAATCATTTTTTCTTTTGCTCTTTGTAGGCGTCCGGGGGGTCTGCTTCTCGGGACTCGACTGCTGAGGTCGATCCGGCCTTGTCCACTTTGATCAACGATATGTGCACCGCCATCACTTCTGTTAGGGTTCTTTCGGAGACGGTCGGGGAGTCTCACCTTGCTGAGAACTCAACCCATGGGGACGGGGGCTCTACGGCACCTGTCCCTGAGACAGCTGAATTTCAACAGGAGGACACTGACCTGGCTAGCTCCCTTTCAGGGGTGGCTGGGGCAGAGAAACCAGTTGAATTTGAGTGGGAAGCCGCGGGTGGGGAGACCAAGCCAGCTGTGAACGAGCTGCAGCCTCCGTGCTCTTCCCCTGGTAAGATAAACTAGTTTCTTAACTTGTGAGGAGGCCTATTTTCTCTATCATCCTGTCCTTCGTGGATTAATGATTGCTTTGAACGTGCAGGTCCCACCCCTTTATTGCCGGTGGCGGACATTGTCGGGGCGGACTCTACCGAAGGGGATCTGATGGAAGCACGTGTACCTCCTTCTTTTCCAACCTATACTGAGGAGCCTCCAGCTGCGTCAAATTCGAGAGCCCTGGTGATAGCACAGCTGGGGCAAGGGACGACGCTTTCCGCGCCCTCCTCTGCGAATATAGTTTCGGGAGTTAACCTTTCCGCCCTGCCAAGTATCCAGGCTCTTCGGGCGACGGAAGAGGAGTTAGCTGCTATTCATGCATCTTTTCGTACAGGATTCGTTTCCCTGGTGGTAGGGACGGCAAGTTCTGAGGCTACTCCTTCAGTACTACCCGCCACACTCCCTTTGACGCCGTCCTCTACAGAAGTTTTGGATGAAGTGTCCCAGGATGTGGTCGACAGTTTCCATCGCCACCTGAAGAGGGGGATTGAGGCAGCTGTGGAGAGAGGGACTCCCTTTGCTATGGCCCGCCAATACGCCGGTGGCCAAATTAATATCCTTAGAACACTTCCCGGTGGGACGGGACTAGCGGCGCTTCTGGAGCCTAAGCTGTTAGAGGCCGATCGTCTTGTGGCCCAATTTTGCGTACTGCGACAAGCTGATCTATCAGCGGCAATAGATCAAGAGCGTACTTTCCTCACAACCACGGTAGAGAAGGTGAGGGTTGCTCGGGAATCGCTCAAGCCAGCTATATTGAAGGATTGCCAGGATCTGACTCAGTTGTACGATCAATGGAGCCGTCGCACTGAAGATTGTGCGACTCGGGAAGCGACTACCTCCCACGGGGTAACTGAAACCCGGGAGCAGATTCTCGAGCTCCAGAGGAAGCTGGCCTTCCTGGAGTCCGAGCTTGAAGCTGCTCGTACTGAGAAAGGGGTTGCTATTCAGGAGGCTGACAAATTTAGTAGAGCTTCTGCCAATCTGGAACTTGCTCTGAAGAAGATGGAAAATGACTGGAAGGCATATATGCACTTGAATGATGCGGAACAGTTGTCCTAGGAGGCGGAGCGCCGAGCTAGGCAGCGGCTTGAGCGAGGGACTACCTTGGTGAGAAACCGCCTTTTGGATTTGTGTAATGCCGAACTATAGTCAGCTTTTTCTTCTTTTGTTCCTGTTTTCCTTTTCTTTTCTTTTTGGGAGGGACGTGGTCCCCAAAACATGTAATGCTTTTTCATTTTTTCAAATAAAGAGTACCTTCCATTCTACCCTTCATTTGTATTGCTTGTTGTGCCTGTGGTGATGTATGCCCCGCATGGGGGACATGTTTGTGGACCTGTTATCCCTGGCATACCTTGGTTTTAGGTACGGATAACAAGTTTGATTGGGGATACCTAGAACAGTTCCACGGTAAGGTGGTCGTGGGTGTTCGGGGTATCAGGAGATGGAATGCCATGGAGCAGCTGGGCTCCCGGGGCATGATGATGAATGGTGGGCCTGTACTAAGGGACTTAGCAAAGGACATTTATGGGCCTATTATCCTTGGCGTACCCCTACTTGGGATACGGGTAATAGGATGAAGAGGAACCAACATACTCAGAGGTAATGAGGACATGGCAAGTATGAGGGTTTTACCGTGGAGTCTTCCTACTCAGAGGTAATGAGGACATGGCAGGAATGGACTCAACGGAGGGTATTTGTGGTCAACAGAGGAAATTTGTGGGCCTATTACCCTTGGCGTGCCCTGGTTCAGGGTATGGGTAATAAGACGAGAGAGGACCAACATACTTACTCAGAGGTAATGAGGACATGGCAAGTATGAAGGTTTTACCGTGGAGTCTTCCTACTCAGAGGTAATGAGGACATGGCAGGAGTGGACTCAGCGGAGAATATTCGTGGACCTATTATCCTTGGCGTACTCCGGTTGTGGGAACGGATAATAAGTCGAAAGGGAATCATCATACTTACTCAGAGGTAATGAGGACATGGCAAGCATGAAGGTTTCTTCGACGGAGCCTTCCCACTCAGAGGTAATGAGGACATGGCAGGAGTGGACTCAATGAAGGAGGGTACATAGAACGACTCAGAGGTAATGAGGACATAGAAGTTCTATATAAAGGGGTGATTTATTTTTGGCGGAAGTGAAACGACTCAGAGGTAATGAGGACATGGCAGTTTTGGAAATTTGTGGATCTGTTACCCTTTTTGTGCACTAGGAGTGCTGGTAGTGGATCATGAGGGAGGATCTCTCCCAGGAAGAAAGTTCAGAGGTATGGTTATACATGACTTACTATCTGAAAGAGTGACCGGAATGTGAGTTCAGAGGCATCTGCGGGTACATGACTCGATAATCTGGAAGATTGTGAGTTCAGCGGTACGGAAGGGTACATGACTCAATAATCTGGAATGTGGTGGAAGTGAGTTCAGCGGCACCAGCGGATAAATAACTCAATGATCTAGAATATTATGAAAGTGAGTTCAGCGGCACCAGCGGGTACATAACTTGATAATCTGGAATGTTGTGGATGTGAAAGCGAGTTCAGCGACACCAGCGGGTATATGACACAATAATCTGGGATATGTTGTTTAGACATAATATTTTTTTAGGAACTTGCCGTTGACGGGCAACATGAGCAAGTCTCCATTTTGTTTTGCGAGGCGGTAAGCACCGTTGGAGAATACAGCCTCGATGATAAATGGACCTTCCTATTTTGGCTGGAACTTGCCGGCGGTCTTGTGAGTCATGACCATCGGCCTCCGGACTGCCAGAACGAGATCGTCCACTTGGAATGTTCTGATTTTGACCTTCTTGTTGAAGGCTCCGGAGATGCGTGCTTGGTATAGCTCGATCCGTTGCTGAGCCAGGAGGCACTTTTCATCTAAGGCCTCCAACTCTTGTAGCCGGTGACGATAGTTATCGTCTGTCGTCAATTGATAAGTGAGGGCGACGCGGAGCGAGGGTATTTGAGTCTCCAATAGGAGAACTGCCTCACTCCCGTACACTAGGGAAGATGGTGTATTCCCTGTGGCTGTTCGGACTGTGGTACGGTACGCCCATAAGCATTCACCAAGCTTCTCGTTCCAGTCGCGTTTATTGGACGATACGAACTTCTTGAGTAACTTGATGATGGTTTTGTTGAATGCTTCTGCTAATCCATTCGCTGCTGGATTGTATTGGGTTGAAGTAATATTCTGGATGCGATGCTTGTCGTAGAATCGATAGAAGGCGTGGCTTGCAAACTGCGGACCATTATCGTGGATGATCCTTCGGGGCAGTCCAAAGCGATAGATGACGTGATGCTTAAGGAAGCTGATCACGTTTGAAGTTTTGACTTCTGCAAGCGGAACAGCTTTCGCCCATTTGGAGAAGTAATCTGTGATTGCGAGTATGAAGCGATGTCCTCGGGAGGAAGGTGGAGTAATCGGACCGATGATATCCATTCCCCATGCTTCGAACAGCCAGGACGCCACTGTTGGATGTAGAAATTCAGATGGTTGGTGGATGAAGTCTGCATGGACTTGGCAAGCTTTGTACTTTCTAGCATAGTCTATCACATCTGCTACCATCGTGGGCTAGTAGTAGCCTATTCGGCGAAGACGGTCTTACAATTTAGGGCCAGGCTGATGGGCCCCGCAGACACCGTCGTGAGCTTCTCATACGGCTTCTTTGGCTTCTGCGTTTGACAGACACCGGAGCAATAACCCATCGTAGGATCGCCGATACAGCATTTTCGTCTCTGTATCGTAGAAAAATCTGAGAGAATGCCATCGGATAGAGGTGGCCTCTTTTGGGTTCTCGGGCAGGATGTCGTAGAATACGAAGTCAATAAATGGTTGTCTCCAATCTGGGACTTCGTCGATTGTCTGAGCGGAATAACTCGCCATGAATTGAACATTGTTCTTGGGGTATACTAGTTCGTGGCCTATCACATCTACCGATTGATGAGTATGATTTGGCACTGCTAGGGAAGCGGCCAGGCCTGCTAAGGCATCGGCTTCGATATTTTGGAGTCTGGGAACATATTCGATGAAGAACCCCTCGAACGACGAGATGATGTCGATCGCTATTTGGTGATAGGGGATCATGTCTTCGTGGCGGACTTCGTACGAGCTCCGAATCTGATTGACGATTAACTGAGAATCGCCGTATGCTTCAAGATATTCTACCCCCAGCTCTCTTGCAAGTTGGAGGCCGATGACCAAAGCGTTGTACTCGGCCATATTATTAGAGCAGGGTTCCGTGAGGAAGTAAGCACGATTGATCACCAATCCGGAAGGAGAAACCAGCACCACCCCGACTCCGACGACGATATTATCCTTGGGTCCAGTTCTCGAAGCACCGTCGAAGAACATTCGCCATATATCATCGTGGGAGGTTGCATGCGAGTCAGCGACCGCATCTGGGATTTCTTCATATATTTTGGACGACTCCGAGCCTAGGTGAGCTGCCAAAAAGTCTGCCAGGGCTTGACCTTTAACAGCATTTTGCGGGACGAAGATCATATGATAGGGGGACAACAATATTGCCTATGTAGCGAGGCGGGAGCTGAGTGCCCCTGGTTTAGTCATGAGGACCCTGAGAGGGTTGACTCGTGAGATCACATGTATGGTTTATCCCATGACATAGTACCGCGTCTTCTGAATGGCGAAGACCAGGGCGAGGCATTCCTTTTGTACGGCGGTATATCGGTGCTCTGGCCCAATCATCATTCGACTGAGGTAATATATGGCTTGTTCATGACCTGCATCGTTATTTTGTGCTAGCAGGGCGCCAAGGGAATGCTCCATTGTGCGTACATAGAGCAGGAATAGTTTTCCAGCGACCGGGGCCACCAGGACTGGAGGGTTCGACAAATATTCTTTGATGCTGCCGAAGGCCCGCTGACATTCTTTATCCCATACGAATGAGACGCCTTTCTTCATGAGATGGGTGAATGGTCGACATCGCCCGGAGAGGTTAGAAATGAACCTCCTGATGTAAGCTAGCCTCCCTTGAAGGCCTTTGAGTTCGCGGAGATTTTTCGGGGGACCCATCTCCATAATTGCCTTCGTCTTCTCAGGGTCTACATGAATACCCTGGGCGGTGATGAGGAAACCCAAGAACTTCCCGCTGGATACGCCTAGGAAGGACTTCGTGGAATTAATTTTTAAATTGTGTGCTCGCATCAGGTCGAACACTGTCCTTAGATCCTGGAGATGGTCTCCCTTACAGCAATTCTTGACGGTGATGTCATCAATATAGCACTCCACCATCTTGCGTAAATGGTCTCTGAAGATGATACTCATGGCTCTTTGATATGTGGTGCCAGCATTCTTTAAACCGAAAGGCATGACTGTGTAGCAGTATGTGCCAATCCGTGTTCGGAATGATGTATGCTTTTCGTCGTCAGGAGACATCTTGATTTGGTTGTACCCCGAGAAGCCATCCATGAATGACATACGTTCGAAGTACAGGTATTGTCAATTATGATGTCTGTGATAGGGAGAGGGAATTCATCTTTGGGACATGCCTCGTTCAGGTTGCGAAAGTCGATGCAGATTCGAATCTTCCCATTCTTCTTGAGGACTGGTACTATGTTGGCGACCCAATCCGGGTGTTGTTCCTCACGAATGAAGCCGCTGGCTATTAATTTGTTGACTTCGGCTTCGATCGCATCCATGATGCCTGGGCGAAAGCGTCGCTGTTGTTGCTTGACTGGCTTTGCATCCGGCCGAATGTTGAGCTTGTGAAGAGCAATATCGGGATTTAACCCCGGCATGTCTTTATAGCTCCAGGCGAACACCTCAATATATTCTTTGACAAGTTCCAGCAGCGATTCTCGTTCTTCGTCTGTTAGGCTTTTACTGACGAAGATTGGTTTTGGAGAAGATTCGCTACCGTGGTCGACCTGTATAACTTCATCTTCAGTAGGAGGTTCTCTCTGTTCGAACCGCTTTTTCCATTGTGCATCCAACTGTTGGGCCCACGTCTCTAGCTCGAGGATTTCCGGAATGTCTTCATCTTCTTCATAAGCGTCGGCGAATGCCATGTTGACTGACAGGACTTGTCTGAATACGTCTCCGATGCTGGTATCCGAGTCAGAAGTTGGTGACCCGGTTGAATGTGAATGCCAGTCACATTCTTCATCTGAACTCTCAGGGGTCGTCGTGGGTGTTACATACCCTAATCCACATCGAGTTTTGCTATAGTAGTCCCATGGTTTGCCAGCCGGGACTGGTGGCTTCAGAGATAATCGTCTCCCAGTACCGTAGATCAAGCCTGGCATAGTCTCCAGATCATACCCATGTTTTTGCATGAGATATTTGGACTGGAGGCTATAAAGATACAGAGGCAGTCTTCCGGCATCTGATTCAAGGTCGACTTCTTCTATGGTGAAGGGCTGCAGATCGTCCTTCCGACCGAAGATGATTGGATGGTCCCCTCCCTCGATTATGCGGTAAGCGCCTTCCACTGGAGTAAGCTGGTTTGCGGTGTACACATTTGTCACCTGTGTGTGTAGGTGAGTGCCTATACCGTGTTCCATAGCGTACATTGTACAAAGTTTATTAAGCTCGAGGTAGTTCAAAGATAGCCCTTTATTGATGAAGTAAGGTATCTTTTCTAGCAGGATTACATCATCTGCTGAGGGAACATCAGTGTGGACAGCCACATACTTGGCTAGCTCCGGTTCCTCTTCGGCTACCCCATGCGTAAATGAAGACTGAGAGGACGACCTGGGCATCTTGATCGTCAGGGGTTCAGTTGGCGGAGCAGAACGGGGATTTGTTGGCAGACTAGCGACCCCCAGTTTGGTACTCGATGCTGGGCGGGGAGTGGTTGGTTCGCTAGAAGTCCCCGGCCTTGCATCGGGGTGACGACTCTTCTTGAAAAGGCGTATCGTCATTGGCTTGTCGGAGGGATTGAGCTTCTCCGTTTGCGGCTGGCCGACTCTCGGCAGCCTGATTGTCAGTGGCTCCATCGTGGGTCTTGGCACTTGGCCGGACCTTGGCAGTCAGATTATCATTTGTTCTTCTTGTGCCGAGAGGCTGATTGCATCCTTACGCAGAGTGGCGGTAAGGGGTACGGACTTGCCAGGTTTGCGATCTTGGAGGTGGATCATCAGAGGTTCTTCTGATCCTGTGGCTGTCTCGGTGCGAGCTTGCCCATCTCCATCACCAAGGTGCCTCTTCAACTTTTTGTACAGGCAAAAGTCTGAGTAGTAGGATTCGACCCCTTTGAAGGGATCGATGTCGGCAAATTCTGTCCTCACGAAGCCGTGTTTATCGACATACTTGAAGCATTGGTACAGCGTGGAAGGCACGATCATATAATCGTGTATCCAAGGGCGCCCCAAGAGGATGTTGTAAGAAGTGTCTGCATCTATGACGTAACAGGTGACTTCCGACTGGAGATCGCCAATTTGACACTTCAGACGAATCTTCCCAATTGGGTAGCTCCTGCCCGAATTGAAACCGCTGATTGCGGTTCTTGTAGGCGTCAGGCGATGCATAGGGATGCGGAGATGATGTAACAGACCCTTCAGGATAATGCTTATGGAAGAGCCAGGATCTATGTGCATCCGATCCACCTTTACGTCGCCGATGTATCCAGTGTAGTATAACGGGCGATCGTGCAGGTTGGTTTTTATGAGCATATCCTACGAAGTGAAGACAATGTTGGGCATCGCTCCCGTGCAAGCGCTGTCTTGGAGATCTGCAGGCGGGTTCTCTTCCGTGAGGTTGACCTGAGCCAGGTACGCATCAGTATTTTGGAGCGCATCGCTCAAAGCCGCGCAAATATCCTTTGAGAGTCTCAGAAGCTCGTATAATAACAACTTGGCCGGTGTGTTGGCCAATTGTGCCAAGATGTCGAAGTTGTAGGGCCTCTCCAGCCCCTGTG
This sequence comes from Iris pallida, assembly GCA_029216955.1. Lineage (NCBI taxonomy): Eukaryota > Viridiplantae > Streptophyta > Magnoliopsida > Asparagales > Iridaceae > Iris > Iris pallida. Next base: position 88,827 of record JANAVB010035639.1, on the reverse strand, counting down.
GTGCCTCTTTTCGGAGGGATTTGTCAAAGCGAGTCTCCTTCGGCCTAGGCTTGTCGGTCGTCGGAGGCTGAGCAGGTCCCGGAGCTTCAGTTGTAGCGGGCTGATGATCTTCAGCTGAGTTATCAGGCACGGGTTGGGATTGTGCCCCAGACCGAGTGACGACGGCTGTAGCTTCTTCGATATCTGTCGAGATTGTGCGACAGGACCTGACTTTTCCACTCTTCTTCTTACAAATGGAAGATGGTGTGGGCTGAGTCACTTCAGATACCAAGTCTGGATGGACTCACATGACCACCCCTCGTGATGTGGTGAGGGGCACTAGACCAGCAACCTGATCTCGGGGAGGTGGCAGATTAGCAATCTCCATTATCGCGAGAGGGATGGGGACCACACCGTCTTGAGTTTCTGTTGGAGGAAAGCTGCCAAATTGTACCGATACCATATTGGCTGCCACGGTTACCTCTTCGAAATCGACGGCCAGAGCGTTCGAATCGATGAGATTTTGGATGTACCGTTTTAGCTGGTAGCAGTCGTGTGTAGCATGGTGGACGTAGCGGTGGTAATGGCAGTACTTTAGGTTCTCCATTTCTGCCGGCCAAGGTTCCCGTCTTGGTGGAGGGAGCTGAATTCTGTCTCCTTGTATGAGCATGTCCAAGATGGGCTTGACGTGGCCGTCTTCGAAGGAGTAGGTCATTTGTGTCCATTGCTTGTCTGTCGATTTTGACTCAGGTTTCTTGGCTGTGTCGGCAACCATAGCCTGCTTGCCCCTGCTGTCCCGATTGTTGGAGGGGCTACCCCCATTGTCGTTGTTGGTATTAGGACGCTTGCCCTTGTTTTCTCTCTCTGAGATGTGCAATCCCAATTGGCGAGCCTTCTTCAACCGTTCTTCGACGCTTGTGGCACTGATGATAAATGTCTTCCAGTCCTTAAATTGACTTTCGCCCATCCAGAGACTGATTGTTGAAAGCAATCTTTTCTGGCAAATTTTAATTAAGAAGGAATCCGGATTACCGGATGGCAGCTTCATTACGGTTTGACGAAACCGCTCAATATAGTTCCTTGTCAACTCTTTCTCCCCTTGGACGACGTCCATGAGGGTGGACATTGTGATGTCCTGCCCTACTTCGTAGAATCTCTCCAAGAACATGCGCTTGAAGCCGGCGAAGGAGTGGATGCAGTTGTCCGGCAGGTTGTGATACCAGTCGAAGGCGACTCCTTCCAATGCCCCAATGAATAATCGTGTGAGGATGGCATCATCATGGGACAGATGGTCGGTGGTGACCTCGAAGTAAGTGATGTACCGACTTGCGGAGGTCTTGCCATCATACGGGTTGATGTTGAACGGCTTATATCTTGGCGGAAAGGGAACATCCTTCCATGCAGCAGGGTACGATTGCCGTATTCTGAGGTCTTGAGAGTTCTCTCGAGCGTAAAACATGGCTCTGTGCTCCTGGACCTCTCTTTTCGCTTCTCGGCCCTCATCCACAGCGGTGGGGACCGTTACTTCAGGAGGATTGTTGCCCAGATTCGGTGCCGCTGAATTCGAGTCCGCATTGACCGCGAGACCTGCGCTTGTTTGGCCAGGCGTCTCTTCTTGCAGAGTTGGAAGGGCCGCTTTGATCTCGTCTACAGACTTGACCAAGGCATGCAGTATGGCCTCCAGAGTGTCGATGCGTTGGCGGTCACTGGAACCACCTTGGTTGCTGTCCGTCATGAACACCGTTTTTGTACGAGGAGAGATGGACAGGACGGTGGAGGACATGCCCTCCGAATCATACCCCTGTTGCGAGAAGTCATCTGGATATGTGGGAATGTTCTCCTCTGGTTCGGACTCGGAAGGGATAGTACCCCCACCTTCAGAGTTTGCTTCATCTTGGGAGTCGTGGACGTCCTCGGGAACGTCTTCCTTGCTATATCTGATGGGAGAGTTGTTTCTTCGGGCTCATCTTCTTGGAACATCGGATTATTGTAAATGTTCTGAGGAGTGCTACCCCCAGTCCCAGCAACACCCAGTGGTGTGGATGATGAATCTCCCACTGTAGCAGATTTCGTCTTAGAACGGGTACCTTAGAAAACTCCGGTGGTGGGCACCCGCTTAGACGACAGTCTCTTAGTCATAGTGGTTGAAATCTTCGGGCTGGAAACATTTGTCTTCTTCCCTCTCCCATCGACGGGGACTTTCTGAGCAGAGTTGCAGGAGACGACGGGAAGTGCCTCGTCTTCTGAAGACGGCTGTTGCAGTCTTTGAAAGACGGACTGCCGGTCTTTTCGTACCGTCGCGTTATTGCAGCAGCAGTTGACGATGACTTGGGTGCAGTGACGTCCGTATGAGGACTCTTTGCACCCCGATGCACCTTCTCTATCCTTGCGTTTGTGGAGGATAGCCTCACGCAAGTCAGATGGGTCTGGATCGACCATGTTTGCTCCCTGGATTTCAGAAGACTTTTGGGAACCTCTCTGTCCGTTTGCCGTCGGGGGCTGGACTCGAGTGGTTCTGTACAACTTCCCATCTGAGGCCCGCATAACAGTATACGGGACGCTCGGATGGTCAGAGGTCGGATCAGCGAATCGAGCTTGCCAAGCTCGCGCTGCCCTAGACTTCTTCGCTCTAGTGCGTAAGGGCACATAGTAGGAAGAGTCTAAGTGATGCTGGAGAGAGTCAGACATATCTTCTTGGGAGCACAAGAGATCAGGACCATAGGAGAGGCGGTCGAAGACGGAGCCACGTGGAGTAGGCGTCATGCGGCTGGCATCAATAGTCTCCATGCGGCTGGCAGTCGTAGCCGCATGGGCATTCTTCATGCGGCTGAAAGTCTCAGCCGCATAGGTCTTCTCCATGCGGCTGGAAATCCTGGCAGCATGAGTATTGTGCCTTTGGCTAGCAGTCTCAGCCGTATGGTCATCAGTCATGCGGCTGACAATCTTGGCTGCATGAGTCTTCGTCTTGCGGCTAGTGCCCTTGTTCGATTTCTTTTTGCAGCATATAGGATCGCTTTTTGCCCCTGCAAGTCCAGCATCGTAGTGCTTTCCTCTGTCGGACTTGGGGACAGCAGAGTCCTCTATGACTCGAAGTGGGGCCGCGCGAGAGTCGCCTTCGCCGTCTTGGGCAGCAGAGAGTACTCCGTCTAGAGCTTGGGGAGGAGCAAATGATTTTGGCCTCCACTTGCAGCGAGCTTTCTTTGTACGGGTTCGCTTATGGACCGGGCTAGCACTTTCTTCAGAGAGCATTTCTTCAAACGCCTGTTGGTCGAAGCGGACGACCATCTTCTGTTGCGTGGAGCCAAGTTTGGCTGCATCCGATTGCGTCACCAACTCCTCAGCCGTGGAGAAGTTTATCCCCAGCAGAGTCGCCATCGTGTTTGCCATAAAATATAAAAGAACAGAACAATTATTGGAGGACTGGACTTTTACTTCACAATACAAACTCGCTTGTACAAGAAAAGTCTAGGGACGAAAACTTAGGTACAACAATCTAAGTACAATTGTTTATTTTAGATTCTGGGGTTGACGGTAGAGGTTCGGAAAAGCGACGGCAGCTCTGCCTTACTCCTTGGACGATCGGATGCAGCCTTGGTTCTGTAGAAGAACTGCTTAGCATTGATAAAGAAATGCTCTCTTTTTAGGCTATGTATATTCTCTCTCTGGCTCTCTATGTATATGTCTTCTCCGTATATCTCTCTCTGTCTCCGTATATGTGTCTCGTCGCAAGGGAATGGCACCTTGCTATTTATAAGAGTGGGGGCCTCATTAGGGTTTGCAATGATTGCCCATTCTTAAAAGTCGGCGGCTAAGGATCACTGGATCTGGGCCGTTCATCTTGAATATACGAGATTTGAGCAATAAATATGATTGTATCAAATCTTTTGTAGGTAATTAATGATGATTGACATAAATCCTCCTGATTTCTCATGCCAACCTCGGATTTCTCGACACGTGTCATTAATTTGCTTGATTGCAAATGATCTGATTTGATCCCAATATTTTATTGGGATTTGCTGAGAGATTTTGATCAATTTGATGCCACGTGCCCCGCTATCATGCCACGTGTCTTAACCGCGAGCCACAGCAGAAATCTGAGCCGCAGGAAGGTTGCTCCTCATTGAGCCGCATAAGGCTGGCCACGTGTCAAGGCTGCTTGAGAGTGGTCCCCTTCTTCGTGAACCGCATGAAGATAGTCTTCGTGAGCCGCATGGGGCAGCCTTCGCTTGAACCGCATGGGGATAGTCTTCGTGAGCCGCATGGGACTAGTCTTCGTGAGCCGCATAGGGATAGTCTTCGTGAGCCGCATGGGACTAGTCTTCGTGAGCCGCATGGGGCTAGTCTTCGTGAGCCGCATGGGGCTGCTTCGGCCTGAGCCGCATGGGGTGGTCTCTACTTGAGCCGCATGCGACTGTCCACGTGTCAAGGCCGCGTGACAGTTTCTGGATCTCGGGGGATCGTGTCAGAGATTTCCTTCATTTCCCTAGGAGTCTGCCATTATGACGAAGTCATCATTGTATTTTTGTATCAGGGCTGCCATGTATCAGAGCTGTCAGCCGTCAAGTTATTTAATGCAGTAAAGGACAAACGGAAGAGTGGTTTGCAGGCCACGTGGCTCCTCTCCGAGCCGCATAGAACTTGTTTGAGCCGCATAGACGCTCGAACCGCATGGATACTTGAGCCGCATGACCTCTCTGAGCCGCATGGTGCTCTCTGGCCGTATGGGTCTTTCTTTATTCTTTTCCATGCTTCTACAGAGCAGAGTTACATAGAGAGTCAATACAAAGCATATTGGTTGATCGATTGATTGCTCAATGAGATATCATCCATTATTTGTCTTCAGGTGAGGGTAAAATTTGTATAAATACCGGGTAAAGTTCCTTAATTTATTGTAGATCTATAGTGGTTAACATTTATATCTATAATAGGCTTCTACTTGTTTCACTTAACAAAATGCCTAAAAATTGGCTTTTGAAAAAAAACTAGAAAAAGTACAAAAGTACAAATTGTTCTGGGAAGTATTGCTATGGAAGTCTGATCTGAAAGCGATCACTTTGTTCCTTGGACTATACGATGATGATGAAGAAAACTGCTTAAAGAAGACGAACAATCAGAAGAACTAAGTCACCAGAAAGGTATCGAGCAACGGCACTGATGGCACAGTCGAATGCCTTCCTGCTTTGCTTCACCCTGTTCTTGAGAAAAAGTTGAAGAAATGCTTCTGGGAATTTCACTCTGAAAGTATGAGTTTTCTCATAATTTTCTTTCATGTCTCTCTATTTTTGATCTCCTGATGTTTTAAAAATAAGTCTATTTATAGACTAGATCCACTGTGCGTAAAAAGCAACAAAGTTTGGTAACTGTCACCCATGTTGAAAATCAGCCTTTACACGTGATGACACGTGTCCCACGTAGAGTTTTGATCTCTACGCATGGTGACACGTGTCCCACTACTTCAACAAAATGAGGAGAGCACGTACACACGTTCCTCGATAAGTGAGGCATGAAAGCCACATAAGCAAACCACGTTCTCCTGTAGCCAGAAAAGATCGGGCGTAAAAATGTCCCAAAATATACTTTCTGCGTAAAGTAGCAGACTGGACGTAAAGTAGCCCAAAATAAGCTTCCCGCGTAAAGTGGCTGAAATTGGCCTTGAGCGTAAAATTAGCTCAAATAAACTTTACGCACACAACAACCTTGAGCGTAAAAAGCTCAAATAGCTTTCGTGCGTAAAAAAAGCGATATCTTGAGCGTAAAGTAGCCCATCTGCACACTAAACGACAGTATTGGGTTTGGTGTAAATCAAATCTTCTCGACTTCTGTGCCGTCCGCTGTCAAAAAATTATTATGTCAGAATCAGTATAACGCGCATTAAATACAATGATTCGACAGCTAAAAAGCTCAGTGAATAGCTCTCGCGTAAAGTAGCTTGCGTAAAGTTGTACTCTGTTCGATCTCTGCGTAAAATCTGAGTCTGACTCATTTTGAATTGCTTAAAGTTCTCAACTTCTTTGAGTTGGTCTATGAAGTACTTTTTACGCTCCTACAAAACCCCCTTCAAAATTTTCAAATTATTTTCAAAATTTGAAATACTTTGAACAGAAGCGTAAAATTCGGGATTTCAACAGTCTGCGTAGAATTCGGGATATCCAACGGTCATCCGCGTAAAATTTGAGATACTCAACAGTCCGCGTAAAAGTCGACATATCCAACAGTCAGCGTAAATTTCAGGAATTTGAACCGAATTCAAAATTCTCTATAAATAGAGCTCTTCGAGTAGAGATAGAACTTTACTTGTTTTTTGCAATCTCGAACTCTCTTTATTCTCTTCTCCTTCATACTTCTTATTTCCATTCGATGGCTCCCAAGAACAAGAACGCCGCCGGCAGCAAGGGCAAGAAGCCCACCGCTGATTCATCGTCGGCCGACCGTGCAAAAACCACCGTCCCATCATCGGCGACGCCCCGACAGACAAATTCCACCGTAGCTCCGGCCATGAAAAGTAGAGCCCTACCTAACTTCGGCCGCGAGTTCATCGGAGAAGAAGAAGAAGAACCCAACTTTTGAACTCTACGCCCACGTTATAAGTGTCAGTATAAAGTTTGAAATAAAAAAATACGCCCACGTTATACGTGTCAGCGTAAAAATAGAAACATACGCCCACGTTTATACGTGCCAACATAAATTTCAAAATACGCTAACATTAATATGTGCCAGCGTAAAAATTAAAATACGCTCATGTCAACACATGCCAGCGTAAAATCCATAATACGCTCACATCAATATGTGCCAGCGTAAAAATTAAAATACGCTCATGTCAACACATGCCAGCGTAAAATCCATAATACGCTCACATCAATATATGCCAGCGTAAAAATTAAAATACGCTCATGTCAACACATGCCAGCGTAAAATCCATAATACGCTCACATCAATATGTGCCAGCGTAAAAACTAAAATACGCTCATGTCAACACATACGCTCATATCAATATATGCCAGCGTAAAAATTAAAATACGCTCATATCAACATATGCCAGCGTAAAATCCATAATACGCTCACATCAATATGTGCTAGCATAAACTTCACAAGTGAAAGACTTTGCGTAAAAACAAAGAACTTTTACACTTTTAAAATTTTTTGCACATAAGCGTAAAGTTTGCATAGTCATAGTCTTTAATCTTTATGCGTAAAAACTCAGACTAAGTCATCTGCGTAAAATTTTCAAATTAGATTTTTACTAACTTGATTTTTCTTTTTCTTTTGGCCGTGGACTTGCAAATTTACCCACTTGCAGAAATATTTGGCTTACCAACTGGTATGGTGGGTTCAAATTATTTGGAGAACCTGTCCCATGTGGAGTTTCCTCAGTCGAATCCAGAATACCCTGATGAGAGAGCACAGCTGATAGCTGCTCAAGGAGACAGAATGTTGCTGTCCATGATAGATGGGGAAGTGTTGGTATTGCTAGATGACCAACAATTTTTGAAGCCAGCCTTTCTGTTCGGGGATGCGATAGACTTCAAATCACAAACACACCCTAAGAAAGAGGCTTGGGTGTTCAAATTTGGAAAGAAGACGATGTATCTCCCCGACATGGACATGGATTATCCCCTATCTGTATTTGTCCATGCCACCCATCCCCGAAAGATGCTATGGAACTTGACTTCCAGCAGTCATGGTAGGCCGGAAAGGATCATCTTCAAGAGGGAGAGAGCAAATGACATGGGCTACCACACCAGCACTCCCAGTGGTGGAATTGTCCCCTTCTCCGGTCTCTTACCTGGATTTACTCCGAGTGAAGATTCGGCTTTGATCCAGCCTGTGCAGACCCCAATATTCATCAACAAGTTCATAGGGGCTGCAGTATTATATCCCCAAGCCAACCCTAGGCTACCAGGGTGGTTGACTCCATATAACCAGAATTGGATTCAGCTTAGTGCCTGGATCCTGAAGCACTTCAAGACAGATTTAGGAGCCATCGGCCTCTATGAAGCGGTAGCCTCTGCAAGCCAAGGTATACCACCGAACAGTAATTTGTTCCTGGCTTTGATGGAGCTGTATATGAGTTCGACTGGAACTTTTGTAACCCCACTCGGTGAGATGGGTCTTGCCCTACACGAGATGCAATTCATCTAGAAGCTGCCGATGGGTGAAGCGCCTTATGAAGAATATGTTCCCTCTAACAGGGAACTGGCAGAAATAAGAGAGAAGAATCCTCGATTAGTTGAGGTTTACCAAGAACTGATGTGCCATTACTTAATTTGCACATCCATGTATGACAGTGGATCACACTTGGCGTACACTAATAAATGGACAACTTATCTATTCCATCATGAGAATAGAATATCCAAGAACGAGCAGGGAAGATTTCAAGAAAACAAGGCTCCGACCATCAATCCTTGTTCAATAATCCCTGCAGATTTGATCAATAGTTTAATGATCTCACATAAGTCTCCAGACAAGTATCTGCCCAAAAAGACCGGAGACATCCCTGCGGGGACTGAAACTTTGAGCCACCTGAGGCACGGTAGTCAGAAGCTCTCCAGGGAAGCTTTGCTAGCAGGCTTTCTGTCCTTGTGGCTGTGGAGATGGGTTGTGCCCGGGATCAACACAGTAGACTGAATTCACCGAAACGTAGTATGGCTGGCAGTACATTTGGTATTCAAAGCCAGAATTAACTTGCTATCGGCAATGGTGTGCCGAATAAACGCAGGTTTGAGGATTTTCGGTGAGGAACTAATCAACAATGCTCCTCACCGAAAAGATTTCCCAAGGGTGGAGATGCCCTACACTTATCTAATGGGATGGCTGCTACATCATAACTGTAATTTGCTGCCGCCAGGCCCTGGAGATAATGCAGAGGTTTTCTACCAAAAATTCAATAAAGCTACATGGGCTGCTACTACAGTGGCAGATATCCGAGCAGTATTGAATTATTCTCACGGTTGGAACTTCTTCTGCACCCGGCCACAAGTTCCAGTCGACTGCCTCGGTGTACAGTTTGAAGAAAGAGGGGAAGGAACGACTTCATTGTCTGTACCAGTTTTCAGATGGCTAGTGTGCATCAGACCCTCCCATCTGATGTACTGGCATGAAGACGACTGCGTGTTCGAACCATATCTTCCAAGTCGGTTCGCTTGCTAGTTTGGATATGACCAACTTCATATTGGTAATCCTTCCACCAGCTTCCGTCATTATGGGAAGCTAATCGACGGTGCAAGGGCCTGGAGGTATTTTAGCACCGTTTATACCGGTGCTAAGTTCAAAGTATCGACTGCTACAAGCACGACCGAGCTACGTATACTTCATACGTATGCTCGCTTTTATGCATCGATCCGCTCCTTCGCCCATGGCTACAACTTGAAAGGTAGTCTAAGATGGCCTAAGGAAGGGAATGTAGAAGAGCCGATCAGGGTATTTCCGGATATACCCGATGACGCTGCTGTTCCAGATCAGTATCTGGAAGTCATCCCTATGGGAGCTGGGGAAGCAGCTGCGGGACCAATCATTATTGGCAAGTCCCGGAAACGAAAATAAGGTGCAGCTGCTAATCTTCCAGAGAAGACCCTCCTTGAAAAGAAGAAGAAGGTTACCGTCAAAGGGCCTTCTAGACCAAGAGCCGCTACCCCTGAGAGTGATACTCCGGTTGATGAGCCGCAACATCTGGCATCTTTTTCAGCTCATCCTGGAGAAGGATCCTCTGTATCTCAACCGGCAACATCCACAGAAGGTGTGGGGGTTCTATCTCCAGGCCGCCTCAGCTCGTCACTTCATTTGTCTTTGCCATCAAAGGCACAAGTTACTGAGGAGGCTGCCCCTACACATACTGTTAATCGAGAGCTCATCCCATCTGATGAAGCAGCTCTGGCTTTCGATGATGATGACTGGGATGGGGACTATGACTCGTACCTGGCACGTTCTGTACCTACTCCAGGTAAATATATATCACACAAAATCTATACAAGATTATGTATTATGATTTTGTATATTAATTTATTTTGTTTAATTTGTAGGTGTCATCATTACATCAAAGCTTGTGGCTCCTCCTCCTCCCCAAGAAGATATTTATGAGGAAAATACGAAGTCTGAGAAAGAGGATTCTTCTTCTTCAGAAGAAGATGCTCAAGAAGAATGTCCTCCATCTATGGAGGTACAACAAGAGCCCGAAGTACAGGCTCAGCCAGAATTGTCTCCTCCTGCTGAGGGCAGGGATAAAGAACAAACTGCAGTAGAACCTACTGTAGATGATGAAGAGGTTGCGGAGGAAGAAGTTGACTTCAACGAAGAACCAGTTGTAGAAAGACCCATTACAACTGAAATACTTGAAGAGCCTGCAGAGCCGGTAGCCGAAGAAGGTGATGAAGACATAGTCAAATCATCAACTGAAGCTGAGAACGTTGTAATAGCATCCTCTGCTATTACTACTGATCCAGCATAAGTTCCTGAAGAGACAATGCCCGAACCGGAGTCAGTTGCCATAACTACTATTCCACCCGCACCAATCACCGCCACCGAAACTCAAGTAGTTTCGACTCCAGAAACGGCTGGAGTAACAAATGCTGAAGACACTGTTACTGAAGCTCCTGGGAATCAGTTGGCCATAGTTGCAGCAACAACAATGGCTTCATCTCAGTCTGCTACCAAGGTAACAACATCTGCTCCTACTCTTTAGAAAAGAGATTTGGTAGAGATTGCCGCCACACCGAGCTCAAACGCAGAAATGAATCTCTTAGTTGAGATTCATGCTGAGACTTTTTATAAGACTCTGGCGGCTCTGATCAAAATGGTCCTGAATAAGGGCCTCAATTATGAAAGCTTGAAAGCGTCTATTTCTCTTTCGATCAGAAATGTCGCCATGTTCAATGATGCAGCGAGAGCAGCAGCATTAGAGAAGACCGTGGAGAAACTTGAACAGCCCATTAGAGAATATCTAAGGCTATCAAGAGAAACTACTGAAAGTCTTATCCAAACGAGTATGGCGCTTTATCAGCTGAATACTTTGCTCGGGAGTCGACTTTCAATGAAGCCCTCCATGAGTACAGCATAAAGGTCGTCAAAGAAAAAGCTTTTTTGTCTGAAGCTAAACCCCAGCTAGAGATCCAAAGAGAAGCCTATAAAACTTCGAATATGAGAATTCATCAACAGAATGATAGAATTCGAGAAGCTGAGGCTGAATTGGCTCGTTTGAAGGCGAAGAGGGAGCAGTTGATCAAAGCTCAAGACCAGCAACTAACACAGAGCTCAGTTTTGGAAGAACAAGTCTTCGGAGCTGAATCTACCATCAAAACCCTTGACGAAGCCAAGGATAAGATGATAGTCACTTTTGCTGGACTTTCTCATATCTGTACTCCTGAAGCTCGACGCGCTGTAGCTACCAAGACTGTATTGAGCTCTCGTGAAAAACGTCTAGCAGAGCTACACAAATTTCTTGAGGATGTCTCTGCTCCGCCTTGGGCAAATAAAGAATTTTTTTTAATCTTCTATCCTTTTTCATTCTGTAATGTTTACAAGAAATGAATAAAATATTTGTTTTGTGACCCTATCATTTATTTTGCAACTAAACAATAGGTATGAGATAGGAAACACTTATCAGAGGTAATATGGACATGACAAGTCTTCTAAACTCAAAAATTTATATCTATCCAGAGGTAATGTGGACATGATAGATAATGAATCTCTTTTTCTGTTTAGAGTATACGAAACTATTAGAGGTAATATGAATATGACATATTGTAACAACTCAAAGAAAAATAGATTAATATCTATCCAGATGTCATAGGGACATGATAGATAAGAGAAGAAGTAGACTTAATATTTATTCAGAGGTCACGAGAACATGATAAATAACAAATCCCTCTCTCTTTTTAATCAGCTGATAAGACAGAAGATCAAAATTTTCTTTTTGGAAGACAAATAATCAACTTAACCAAACATTGGTAGTTGAGGAATAAAGAAGAAATTCATACATAATATTTTTTCAAGAATTTGCCATTAATTGGCATCATGAGCAAATCTCTATTAGGTTTAGACAACCTATAGGCACCATTAGAGAATACCGTTTCAATGACATAAGGACCTTCCCATTTCGCTTGGAATTTCCCTTTGCTCTTATGAGTCATCACCATCGGCCTTCGAACAGCTAGAACTAGCTCACCGACTTTGAATACCCTCTCTTTAACTTTACGATTCAAAGTTCGAGATATGCGGGCTTGATATAACTCAATGTGCTATTGCGCTTGAAGACGCTTTTCGTCCAATCCTTCAAGTTCTTGAAGTCTCAACCGATCATTATTCTCTGTAGTTAGCTCATTAGCAATGGCTATTCTAAGAGATGGAATCTGGATTTCCAGCGAAAGTACAGCCTCACATCTATAAACCAGTAGAAATAGTGTAAAACCAGTAGGAGTTCGGACTGTTGTTCGATAAGCCCATAAACATTCTCCAAGTTTCTCGTTCCAATCACGTTTATTAGAAAAGATGAACTTTTTGAGAAGTTTAATGATTGTCTTGTTAAAAGCTTCGGCTAAACCATTAGCAGCTGGATTATAAGCCGTAGAAGCCAGATTTTGGATCCGATTCTTATCACAGAATCGATAAAATGCCTGACTGGCAAATTGTTGTCCATTGTCATGAATTGTCCTTCGAGGAATCTCAAAACGATAAATGACGTGGTGTTTAATGAAAATAACCATATTTCATGTTTTCACTTCAACAAGGGGAATCGCTTCCGCCCATTTAGAGAAATAATCCGTTATGGCTAGTATAAATCGATGTCCCTTGGCGGAAGGAGGGTTAATCGGACCAATAATATCCATACCCCAAGCTTCAAAAGGCCAAGAGGCTGCTGTAGGATGTAAGAATTCAGATGTTGATGAATGAAATCAACATGAATCTGACACACTTTACACCGTCTGGCGTAATCTACAGCATCTGATATCATGGAAGGCCAATAATACCCCATTCTTCGAATACGATCCTACAATTTTGGATCCGGTTGATGGGCACCACAAACACCATCATGAGCTTCACGGAGTGTTTGTTTAGCTTCACTCTCTGAGAGACAACGTAGTAAAAGTCCGTCATAAGAACGACGATATAACATATGTAAGGAAGAATCATAGTAGAATCGAAATGATCGTCTCTTGATTGATGCAACTTCTTTTGGATCTTCAGGTAAAATCACATGGACTGCATAATCAATGAATAGACTTCTCCAATCTCCTTGTTGAGAACTTGATTCTGTAGTATAACTCTGTTCGATATGCAAATTATTCTTGACACAGAATAAGTCTCGATCCAACAAAGTGATGGTACTTTATCTTCTAATTGGAACAGCTAAGTCTGCAGCTAAACTAGCAAGAGCATTAGCTTCTAAATTTTGAGAACGTGGTTTGAATTCGATAAAGAATCCTTTGAATGAAAGGACCAATTTGATTACCACTTGATGATAAGGAATGAGGTCAAGATTTTTGACTTCATGTCCCTCTGACCTGATTTACAATCAGTTGAGAGTCTCCATAAGCTTCCAGGAATTCAATATCCAATTATTTTGCTACTTGGAGACCAATCAACAGAGCATTATATTCTGCTACATTGTTGGAGCATGGTTCATTAAGAGAATAAGCACGTTATATGACTATTTTATCAGGAGAGACCAAGACGATGCCTACTCCAGAGACAATATTGACTTTAGGTCCAACCCGCGATGCTCCATCAAAATACAGTTACCAAATGTCATCCTTCAAAGCCATGTTGCAATCCACGACTTCATCTGGAATGTCCTCATATAACTTAGAAGTTTCAGGTATAGGGTGAGCTGCTAAGAAATCAGCTAATGCTTGACCCTTCACTAATTTTTGAGGTACATAGACCATATCATAAGGAGTAAGCAACATCGCCCAGGTTGCTAACCTGGAGTTGAGGATGCTTGGTTTTCTCATCAACACCCGAATAGGATTTATTCTGGAGATGACATGAATAGTCTGTCCTGACACATAATGTCGTATCTTTTGAACATCAAAAACCAAGACCAGACATTCTTTCTCCACAGAAGTATACATGTGTTCAGCTTTGACCATCATTCGGCTAAGATAATAAATTGCCTGTTCATGTCCCATATCACTTTTCTGTGCAAGAAGAGCACCAAAGAAATGATCTAAGGCTCGAACATATAGCAAAAATGGTCTTCTTACCACTGGAGGCACCAGAACAGGTAGATTTGTAAGATATTGCTTAATGTCATTGAAGGCTTTCTGACATGCTTTATCCCAGACAAATGATACACCTTTCTTTAATAGACGGTAGAAAGGTTGACATCTCCCAGAAAGATTGGATATAAATCTCCTGATATAAGAAATGCGACCTCGGAAGCCACGTAGTTCTTTTAGATTGCGTGGAGGACGCATTTCAAGAATTGCTTTTATTTTGTCAGGATCAACATGGATACCCTGAGAAGTAATGACAAATCCCAAAAATTTGCCACTGGAAACCCCTAAGAATAACTTAGCAGGATTCATCTTCAGTTGATGTTGGCACATCAACTCAAATACCGTCTTTAAGTCCTGAATATGATCATCTTTTGATCGACTTTTGACAGCAATATCATCTACATAACATTCAACAGTTTTCCGTAGATGTTCTTGAAAGATGCTGGTCATGGTCCGTTGATACGTAGCACCGGCATTTTTCAGTCCAAACGGCATAACCGTATAGCAGTAGACTCCAAGGGGTGTAGGAAAAGTAGTATACTTTTCATCTCCTGGATGCATCTTAATTTGATTGTATCCTGAAAATCCGTCCATGAAAGAAATACGCTCAAAACCACATGTATTGTCTATCATGACATCGGTAATCGGAAGTGGAAATTTGTCCTTTGGACAAGCTGCATTAAGATCCTAAAAATCTATGCAAACTCTGACTTTTCCATTCTTCTTCATAATAGGAACAATGTTGGCCACCCAATCTGGGTGTTGTTCTTCACGAACAAAACCACATGTGATCAGCTTCTTGACTTCTGCTTCAATTACGTCCATCATATCTGGTCAAAAATGCCGCTGCTATTGTTTCACAGGCTTGGCATTAGGAAGAATATTGAGTTTATGAGTAGCTACTTTAGGATCTAGATCCGGCATATTCTCATAACTCCATGCAAAGATATCGATATATTCTTTAATCAGCTGTATCAACTCTTCCTTTTCATCTTCAGAAAGATTTTTACTGATGAATATCGGCTTGGATGTAGTTCCGTCTCCGACGTCAATCTGTACGATTTTATCTTCTGTAGGTGGCTGTCGCTGTTCAAAACAAAGCTCTCATTGAGTGTCCATTTGTTGTGTCCAAGGGTCATTCTCAAATGGTTCCGATTCACCATCGGTTTGAACCATATTAACTGAGAATATACACTCAGATTCATCATAATAGTCTCTCTCAGATTATAAGGATTGTAAAAAACTGGAAGAACATTCTTCTTCCATATCTTCCTTGCACTTGTGGGGTGTATCCGATTCGATGAATTGGATTTCTTCCGAATCTGAAGATTATGAAGAACTGGAAGAAAATTCTTCTTGTATATCTTCTTTAAACATATGGAAAGGATTATATCCCAACCCATGACGAGTTTTCTGGTGAAACGGATCACCACATAACGGTAACCGTCTACCTTTGCCTTGATTTAGACCTTGCATTGTCTTCAAATCATATTCCATATTCTGGATAATCTTCAGAGATTGTTGACTATATTTGTCAATTTGGATTCTTCCTTTATCTTTATCTCTAAGATCATCTGTCTGAATAACAGGGATATTTCTGGCCAGACCGAACACAATTTGGCGCTTGTTTTTCTTATTAGACGGAATCACACAATAAGATTCTTCATAACGTCTATAAGTTACACAAGCTTGTGATGATGAGGCTACAGAAAAAGGATAAGGAAAAGATGTTAGAAACCTTTGAGCATAAGGTCCAACATCGACCTGAGGAGGAAAGGAATTTTCCTTATGATTAATGTATAAGATTTCCTCTGTATTCATGTCATTTTCATGTTGATGACTTTGATCATCAGAAGATAAAGTCATTCTTTCAATAAATTTGACAGCCATGTACTCCAAAAGGAAATCTTCATTGATATTAGAAAGTACAGAATTATCAATATTTACATCATTTACAAATTGGCCACGCTTTGGATTGATCATTAACGGACCATCATCCGTCTTCTGCGTAGGCTTGTCAAGGTTGATAATCAGTGGTGGTTCTGGATTATTTGTACGGGAAGTACGTCCCTTGACCTTGATCATAAGGGGTTGAACTTGGCTCTTGACTAGAATCTTCACAGCTTCCTCAGACGAGGCTCGAGTACTTCCTTTAACCTTGATCATCAGAGGTTGATCATTGACAGGTTGGGGTTGAATTCGTCCCTAGACTTTAATCTTCAAAGGTTGATCTTCTGGAGGATCTTCATTGACAGATTGATCTTTTGCACGCGACCGGTCATCAGCCATATCAGATATTTCTTTCACCTGCTCATGTTTGTAGAGTATTGAGTCAGAGAAATATGCTTCAACACCCTTAAAGGATTGATATCTGCAAATTCGGTCTTCACAACCCCTTGAGAATCCACGTATTTGAAGCATTGGTGGAGAGTTGAAGGCACAATGTTATGCTCATGTATCCACGGTCTTCCAAGGAGGAAGTTGTAAGATACATCTGAGTTAATAACATAAAAGGTCGCCATAGTTCGAAGATCACCAATTTGAATCTTCAGACAAATTTTCTCCAGTAGTTTACTCTTTCCAGAGTTGAAACCAACTATTGTGGTACTAGTGTAAGTCAAATCACTAGTAGGGATCCTCAAGGGTCGTAGCATACTCTAGAGAATAATGCTAATAGAAGACCCAAGATCGATATAAATCCTGTCAATTTTAGTGGATTCAATATACCCTGTATAGCACAGAGGCCTATCATACTTATTATGCTTCAACAACATATCTTCTTGTGTGAAGGTAATGTTAAGAATTGCCTCCATCACACTATGACATTGTGGACATGATACTGGTATATTGTCAGGACTCTTGAGTTGAGCTAAGCATGAATCAGCTTGTAGCAAAGCTTCACTCAAAGTTTTGCGGCTTTATTTGAAAAGGCGAAGCAGCTCAAATATCGAAAGTTTAGCCGGAGTATTAGCTAACTGGGCGAGAATATCAAACTGTAGGGCTTCATCACCACCCCTTGATTTGAAGCAGATTTTAATGGAACATCGAAACGAACTGCTTTCTGTTTCCCTTTCTCAACCACAGACGGTTTAGAAGGAACATGAGATAGTTGAGCTGGTAATGTTTCAGCAACATCGTCCGCCTCTTTAGAGATTCCCACATATTCTTTGTGGTACTCTTTTGCAGATCTCGTACCAGCAAAGGTTTCTTCTTCAGGCTTAGGAGAATGAAGTACCATATTACAGGTTTTATTCTTCTTTCCCTTAGTCTTCTTCTTACAAGAATTTTTATGAGGGACTTCAAATCCCAATCCAACAGTGGATTTTTGACTTTGAAGTTGTAAAGGAAGTCGCATTCCTTTATCATAGTTCAAACCTTTCGCCTTTTGAAAGTCATAGCCCATCTTTTTCATGAGATGGACTGATTATTGACTGTACAAATGAGTGGGTAGCAGACTTTCAATAGATGATTTAACAGAGGAAGAAGAAACAGAAACCTCTACAACCATAGAAGAAGGAGGCATAGAGACTTATGTAGCCACAGGAGAAGGACGAATAGAAACCTCTATAGCCACAGGAGAAGGAAGAATATTCGGGACAGAAGGAAATATACCTATAGGAGCTTTCTCATAAGCAGCAAAGACTTATTGTGCCCAGTATACGGGGACACTACTCATTGCTAACCATTACTGATGAGTAAGTTTGAGTTTGGTAGGAGGAGCCAAACTTGGAGGGCATATATTCAAACCCCTCAACCTATCCTCCAAAGGAATGCCATCCCAAAGATGATCCAAATCATCATAATCTGGAGTTAAAACATGAGAAATCATAATGCAGGTTTTGACTTTCTTACCTTTCTTGGATTTTGAAGTTTTCCCATTGCGATTGCCGAAATTATTGCCCGAAGAGCCTTTTTTCCTTTGTCTTCTGAGGCAAAGATCATCCCATGTTCACGAGCCAACCTACTATTGGTCTCGGCTGAAACTGCTGCTATAATAAACGAGGCCCAATCTGTGAATTGAGAGCCTGTAAAGACAGCAATAGTTGGTCGCAGATTTATCTTGCATGTATCAATCAATGCTGAATCTGGCATACCCAGAGGCATCTTCAAAGTTGACTGTCGAAAATGTTCGATAAACGTTCGAGTATCTTTTTTCTTCTTTTGCTTGATTTCTATTAGGGAGGACATATTCATGTCCATTCTACCCTCATAGAAACGGGAGAGAAACATTGCTTTAAATTCGTCAAAAGACGATATGCAATTATCGGGTAGACTGCGATACTAGTCATAAGCTGAACCCATTAAACACCCGATGAAAACTCGGGTAAGAAGAGCATCATTCTTCTGCAGATGTATAGTCATAATATCAAAATAATTGATATATTGACTGGGAGAAGACTTTCCATCAAATAACACCATCGACTGTGGCTTGAATTTTGGAGGAAAAGGCACATCATTCATGTGAGGAGGATAGGGTTGCTTAATCCCTAACCTCTGAAGTTGATCATTGTACTTCAGAACTTCAAACTGTGCTTTTAGCTCTCACACTGCTTGAATAGCTTCACAAGTTTGAGGAAGCACATTCGATTGAATAGTTGCTGGATGTACCGTAACCCCCACTGGAGGTGGTACACCTTCTAGAATGAGAGAATCTAGAACTGCAAAATTTTGATTGATAGCAGGCTCTTGAGTAAGATTATTCAAAGGTGTATCAACCCCTTGACTATCTTGAGTTTGTGCTGCTACCTGAACCGGTGTTATCACTGCCGGTTGAACAGTATGTTGAGTCATTATTATTTGATGCATACTTTGTATCATAGCAAGCATGTCCTTCAGTGACTGTTCAACTGCAGAGAGACGTTGTTCTGTATTAGCAGTTGATGTCTCCGGTTCATCTTCGATAACATATGATTCAACCTTCCTTGAAGATATAAAGGGATTGGTATAGAGGTATGAATCAACACTATCAGTTTCTGACTCCAACAACTGGGTACCCCCAGCTTCTGAATCAGAAGACTGCAACTGTCTTTGACTTCTTGATCGAGTATTCTGATATACCCCTTTGAAACTATCAAGAAGTCGATTGAACTGTTGTTGACCAGGAGTCTGGGACGAGTTGCGTCTTGGACGTCGTCCTCTATTGGTATGAGATGCCATATTGACTGGGGCATATGACAACTCATGTTCATGGTCATCAACTTGTTGCTGAGGCGAATTGTAGCTTAATCGATCAAAAACTGACCGTTTAGAAGCCGAACAGCAACACTTGATTATAATCTGGTGACACTCACAATGGTGATTTTCTTTGGGGAGTGTCACAGAAGATTTTCTGTCTTTACGCTTTTGTACAAGCAGCTCGCGTAAATCAGAAGGAGTAGAGGGAGTAGTCTTCTTGATTACATTCATGACAGAGAAACGTTTAGTCCCTTGCGTATAAAAAAGATTACCGGCTGCATTAGCAGAACCAAATTGTTCATTTTTACGCGCTTGGAGTTGCGTGCGTAAATCCTGAGATTTTTGTGCACAAAGGACTCCATTAGCATTACGCGTAATTTGAAGGTTTGGTACCTTGCGTAAAGCAGTGTAAGAAGGTTGTTGGTGAGATACTAAAGTTTTACCAACAATAGAATTTATATTCTTACGCTGCATGCGTGTAGGCAAATTCACTTTAGATGCAAAAGTATCATTATGAACTTTATCTACTCTATCACCGACAGGAGATTTATCTTTACGCGTAGAGCGCAAAACATGAGTATCTGCCACGTCACAGACGAAAGATTTTCTTTTACGCATGGAGCATAAAGCTTGGGTGTCTACCACGTCACAGACGGCAGACTGGTTTTTATGCGCAGTGCATAAAGCTTGATTTTTACGCGCAGAGCATAAAACTTGAGAGTCTACCACGTCACCGACGGGAGACTGATGTTTACGCCCAGGACGCATCACTGAAGTAGAGACTGCCTCGTCACCGACGGGAGTCTTCACAACAGGAGTAGGAGGGATTCCTTTGCCTTCAGAGACAACAGGGAGATCCGAGGATGGTTTGGACTTAGGAATCCAAAATTTTTGTGCCTTCCGTGATTTTTGAACATTGGAGCAGCGAGTAATACCCCCAGTTCGGAGCATTTCTTCGTAGGCAGTCTGGTCGAAGTGCACAACCAGAGTCTTCTTTGTCGATCCGACCGACACATAATCATATTGAGCAATTGCCTTCTCGTCAGAGGAGAAGATCGTCCCCAGCAGAGTCGCCATTTTGTTTTACTTAACAAAATGCCTAAAAAATGGCTTTTGAAAGAAAACTAGAAAAAGTACAAAAATACAAATTGTTCTGGAAAGTATTGCTATGGAAGTCTGATCTGAAAGCAATCACTTTGTTCCTTGGACTATACGATGATGACGAACAAAACTGCTTGAAGAAGACGAACAATCGAAAGAACTAAGTCACCAGAAAGGTATCGAGCAACGGCACTGATGGCACAGTCGAATGCTTTCCTGCTTTGCTTCACCCTGTTCTTGAGAGAAAGTTGAAGAAATACTTCTGGGAATATCACTCTGAAAGTATGAGTTTTCTCAGAATTTCCTCTCTTATCTCTCTATTTCTGATCTCCTGATGTTTTAAAAATAAGTCTATTTATAGACTAGATCTACTATGCATAAAAAGCAATAAAGTTTGGTAACCGTCACCCATGATGAGAGTCAGCCTTTACGCGTGATGACACGTGTCCTACGTAGAGTTTTGATCTCTACGCATGGTGACACATGTCCCACTACTTCAACAAAATGAGGAGAGCACGTACACACGTTCCTCAATAAGTGAGGTATGAAAGCCACATAAGCAAACCACGTTCTCCTGTAGCCAGAAAAGATCGGACGTAAAAATGTCCCAAAATATACTTCCTGCGTAAAGTAGCAGACTGGGCGTAAAATAGCCCAAAATAAGCTTCCCGCGTAAAGTGGCTGAAAAAAGCCTTGAGCGTAAAATTAGCTCAAATAAACTTTACGCACACAACAGCCTTGAGCGTAAAAAGCTCAAATAGCTTTCGTGCGTAAAAGAAGCGATCTTTTGAGCGTAAAGTAGCCCATCTAAACACTAAACGACAGTATTGGGTTTAGTGTAAATCAAATCTTCTCGGCTTCTGTGATGTCCGCTGTCAGAAAATCATTAAGTCAGAATCATTATCACGCGCATTAAATACAATGATTCGACAGCTAAAAAGCTCAGTGAATAGCTCTCGCGTAAAGTAGCTTGCGTAAAGTTGTACTCTGTTCGTTCTCTGCGTAAAATATGAGTCTGACTCATTTTGAATTGCGTAGAGTTCTCAACTTCTTTGACTTGGTCTATGAAGTACTTTTTGCGCTCCTACACTACTCACTACTCTACTTGTCACAGATTAAGAGCTTCCTTGATAAACATTTTCGGTCATGTTAGGAGATTTTGGTGGTGTTATATTTATATGAGCTTCCTTGGTCAGAAGTTGACTTGGGCAAGTCCATGGATTGGGGGTTTAGACCATCATATTGCTTCTGTTTACCTAGACCCAGTAATTAGCTTACTACCAATCATGTTAATTTGCTCATGTTGCTTCTGTTTACCTAAGTTGTTCGGCTATATATTTTGGCAACTTATAAGTAAATGTATATGGATCGTTAATTACTTTCAATGTCTCATTATTCTTTGTAGGAAACATATGGACTCCACTAGAGCACTCTAGCCCAAAAAATGATCGGCGGATAATAACCATGAGGTGGGCATAGATCATCCTTTGAAGAACTAACCAATGTCAATTCCTTTCTACTTTCAGGTGGAGAGAAAAATAGACCTCATATATGTTGGTGGTAGTGGAAGTTTTTGATGGTGGCGGCCATGTTCTTTTGTTGGTAACTCTCAACCTTGAAAATTTTGTAGCACTTATCTTATATGATGATAATGTATCTTCCCTTGATTCCTTTTTTGTATAGTGTTGCAAACATTCATGAACAATGACTATTTATATATTTTTTGATGTTGCTCTTATGTGAGATTTTAAATAAAAATTGCAACTGGCATTTCTTTCCTCTACTGTATATACGAATGATTGGGAATTTGATTGATCTCAGTGAAATAATGTTTATTATACCAAAAGATAGCTTGAATAAGCTTGTGTACTTTGTATGTGTTATTATTTTTGTTTATATCATTGGTAATTATTGTGGTGCTAAATTGTTTGCATTGTATTTAAATATGTTGTGGACTGGGATATATTACTGTTACATGATGTGCATAGCATGGTTTCTACAAATATGGAAACTATAAATGATTCAGTGGTGGAAGAGCGACTAACTGACGACTAACTACTAATGAATTAGCGACTAACAACTGGAAAAATATTACAAGCAGCTAACCAGCGACCAACCTGCGACAAACCAGCGACTAAAACTTTTGTCGCTAGATATTAAATGTATCTGATATAATCTCTTATTCATCGCTTATTAATCGCTGATAGAGCGACAAATATTTAGTCGATAGTTAGTCTCTAATTTTCGTCACTAGTTCATCGTTGTACCGACGAACTAGCGACAAAAATGGAACATTGACATTGCTTTCTGCTACGAAAAATTATCGTCCCGGGTTAGTCGCTATATTGTTTTAGCAACTGAAATAACCATTTAGCGACTAAAATTTCGGTCACTATTTAGCATTTTTTGTAGTGTTAAATTCTCTACTTGTACAACAATTCATTCTTTCGATTTAGTATTGTGCCGATTGGCGACCCATAGGCCCAAATATTCTGATACCCTGTGGTACCTCACTAATTCCAATTGTTCTGTGACATCATACCACAACTTTCGGCTTCTCATACGAAGCACATACTTACACGTAAGCTATGTATAGATATACTTAACAGATACTGACATACAATGGTTCATTCTTAGTGTTCAACATGCATGTGGCCATCATTTATCATCTATACTCTACAGAGATCATCGATCTGGGGACGTTGTAAGGCAATAAGAATTTATTTGCATGAAAGAGTAGAAAAGAAGGGTCAGAATCACCCACCGATAAGTGAATCCACCGAATGAAGAAGAATAGCTTCGCAACGATCAAGCCTCAACAAT
The DNA here is from genome assembly GCA_029216955.1 of Iris pallida. Classification (NCBI taxonomy): domain Eukaryota; kingdom Viridiplantae; phylum Streptophyta; class Magnoliopsida; order Asparagales; family Iridaceae; genus Iris; species Iris pallida. The sequence continues at coordinate 65,539 of JANAVB010035639.1, read as the reverse complement.
ACATCCTCCTACAATATCACGAACATCTTATCAATATTCTTCTTCTTTCTTTTCTCTCAAAATTTTGAGAAATAAATGCGAAAATCGATGATAGGCAAATAAAACAATCGTCAAAAAAATATATGAAAGTGCATTCATCAAAACCAAACAGCGAAAACATCCAAAGAAAACTAAAATAAAAGGGTATTGGGAAGAGACTCTTATATAGAGTTCATTCGCAAAGATACAATCCACTACATATAGGACTCATTCCAGCAAAAGTCAATCCATGAGTTGGAAAGATTCTTATGCATTTATCCATATCGATTCGATGCTGAAAGGTTTCCAAAACACTCAGTTCCGACTGAGTCAAACTAGCCACCATGTATAGATATAATAAGTCATCTAGAGCGGGGCACTACATATTATACCACTAAGAAAAGTTTCATCTCCAAAACTCATAACAAAGATCCTACCTCAAAGTACACAAACAACGAAGGATATTTTTCCCTTAACTCTGCCTCAAGCTCCTACGTCGTTCCTTCGACAGAAGGGTTCTGCCACAACACGTGAACCAAGAACATAGATCAATTTCGCAAAAGTTCCTCCTTCCATTCTAATATCTAATTAATAAGTTCATCTGAATATGGTAAGTCTGAATGCAGCTCCAACTGGTCAAAAGTCATCACATGACTTGGATTATGGACGTATTTACAAAATTGAGATACATAGAAAATATTATGTACTTTAGTTAATATCGATGGAAGTGCAATCCGATAGGCTACAGGTGCCACCCTCTCAAGGATCTCAAAAGGACCAACAAATATCAGACTTGGCTTGCCCTGGACACTGAACTGCATCGTACTTTGCTTGGATATCACCTTCAAAAATACATGATCACCTACCATCAATTCTAACGATCGTCGATGAGTATCATCACAACTCTTCTGACAAATTTGCATATGCGAAGCCTCTCTCAAATCATACAGACCTTCTCGACGGCCTACTCCACTAGTTCTAGTCCAGGTACCTGTCACTCCCCAACTTCATCCTAGCTTATCGGTGATCAATACTTCCTCCGGTAGGATGCTTCATACAGGGTCATCTAAATGCTTGACTGATAACTATTTTTGTGTGTAAATTCTGCCAACGGCAAGCGTGTATCCCTACTGATTTTCAAATCAATTTTATATAGACGTAGAATATCTTTAAGGATCAGATTCACCCTCTCCATCTGACCATCTTTCTAAGGATTACACGTAAAACAGAACTTCAATTTTGTCCCTATTGCAGACGGTAAACTATTTCTAAAATACGATAAGAATCGCATGTTTCGATCAGAAAATATAAAATCTAGAACTCCATAAAGTCGAACAATCTCATTAATATATAGCTAATCTAACCGATCACCGCATTATGAGACCTTGATCGTGATGAAATGAGCTGATGTAAACCCCCTAAATTTTTTGATACAATTTTTTTTCTTTTAGATTAATTGATTTTATACATATACCAATATTTATATTTATTAAATAAAATTTATACATAAAATAATTTTATAGGGGAAAAATATATTTTTGTTAATTAGTCTAAATATCTTTCCTTTTCCTTTTGTTTAAAAACACATAATTAATATATAAAATAAATCTTTATGGATATATATGTGTTTGTATTTACTATATTTGGGTTATATACATAGGGTGATATATAAGTTTTAATTATAGAGTTTTAATTATAAAATTTTAAATACAAGGTTGTATTTGTAAGCTAAGTAAATGTGTGTATTTAGTAAATAAGGTTTCAGATGCATTAATGATTAAATATATATGTCATATACATATATTCATAAAGATATTTATGGATTATTTATTATCGATCTATTTTAAAATATATATATATATATATCAAGTATATGGAAATAATAATAAATGAATATATACATATATATAATTGGTGCATAATATTTAATTCTAAATAACTAATAATATAGGCATGTACAAAATTACATAAAGGTATAGTTTAGATTATATAAAATTATTTTTTATTTTTTAGAATTTTATCTATACTGTAATCTTGATTTGTTTAATAGTTTTTTTTAAAGGAATAGATATAGAATGGGAAAAAGAAGAAGAAAAAAAGCAAACAAACTGAGTCCTCTATTGTTCCTCGGAACAATCGCAAACCCAAACCCGAGTCGAGTTTTCATCCCACTATATATATACTAATTTACATATATAAAATAAACCCTAAAAACCCTAGCGACGCGGCATGACCCCCAGGCCACTCTGACTGAGGACGCCGAAGTGTGCCATCCCGTCTACCGTCGGTCGGCCGTAGCGCTACTCGCAGGCACAAACAGTGCGAGCAGCAATAATAGCAATTGCAATAACAGCCCCATGTACCCCTCTTCTACATCATTTTTCTTCCACCTCGCTTGGCATATTTTAGAAACAAAAAATCCTACGTGTAGACAAGCTAACCACCTACAAAATATATCAAGTAGATTTGGTTATTGCACGATATAGGCAAGAAAAATCGAGTTCCAAATCAAAAAAAAACTCAATTTTCTGAATATAAAAGTTGTCCCGAAACACCAACTTTGAATGCCGGTTTCTATCAAAATAATCATCAATTTGGAAATCCACTTGAATAGTCTTGTAGACTACCTAGCCGAGATTAAAACCCTTATTTTAGTTTTTATTTTAGTGGATTAATTTCCGTTTTAAATTAGTTTAAAAATCAAAGAAAAATAGTTTTTGAAAATTAGAAAAACTCCGATACGGATTCCGTTCCGACAAACCAGATGACTTGGTCGCGAAACAATTGCATCGAAAGGTGCATATGGACTTCCCGTATCCGTCAAAAATTACCGTATCGATAATTTTGTAATTTCCTCAACTACTTCGTACACGCTTGTCACATCGTGATTAAACGTTGTGTCATTGGATTCATAGTATTTTGCTGGTCGTGTTGTCATGCCCCGCTCCCGTAGGAGCGATCGTCCTTGCTAAGGCATGATATTGCACGAGACTAAGTTACTCTCGTGCAAGGCCAAGTCCAGAAACGACCGCTTTGAGCTAGGCCACAAAGTCGCACAGAGTGTCCCCATTTGCAGCAGAAAGTAAAAGAACACAAGTTAGAATAAATTAATTCTCTTTATTTATATTCAAAAAGTTTACAAGCGGCGCTAGGCCGAGATTACAAGTCGCTCAAGCTCTCTCTCTCTCTCTGAAACATAAAATGCGTGCCAAGTGGCTTACAAGATGGAATGAATCATGGCGATGTTTCGATACATTATGTCCTGTATATGGTGCTCCAGCTCCTTTTGCAACGCTCTAAGGCTCCAGAGTTAGCTCCGTGCCTTAGCACATTCGATGGAAAGCTCCGCACCCGACGACATCTCCTACATCCTGCAAGCAATCTGTGGGGTTATCAGTATATTGTTATGCACTGGTGGGGAGGCTAGCTCGCCCACTCGCTATGATTACCAAACACGTTCATTTTACTTCTGTGCATCCTCTATCATTCATTGTTTTTCTAATCTTGCCTTAGGATCAGTTTTATGGCATATTTCATAACATATCTCGTGTTACCGATTTCAAGTATTCGCATGGAAATACATGCACGACTTACCCTTACTTATCGTCCTGTCTTTCCTGTCCAAAGTAAACCTAGTTAGTCAACAATTCATATATAACAACTTAACGTAATTCACGTAAACATTCAGTATCAAGGGCGTGTCCCTGCCTCAGATTCTAGCGCATCGTAGGTGTGTTTCTAACTCATTTGCATGAAGTACTCTAGTTCATTTGGTGTGTTATATTCAAGCCTGTTCAGAAGGCGCTTCATTCAATTCCATCGTTGTTTAGCTTACTCAAGTTGTCAGGATGTGTAATACTCAGATGTTGTTTAAATATATTTCATTCAGTAACATAGCGTATTCAGCTAGTCAGATTTACTTGTTTCAATGTAAGGTCTCACACACGAATTGACGCAATCGAGCCAACGTAATCTATATGCACCGGTCGCTGGCATCACAAGCCATTTTGGACATGTTCCCCTTGGTATTCTCACCTATCATAGCGTGATGGCTGGTACACCTTGATAGTCTTTTGAAATACCTGGCCTTACGTCTGGTGTGTGTGCCCGAGCCCGCACACAGTCCACCTGTAAGCCATAATTTCGCCTAGGCCGGCCACGATGTCACTGATCGTTGCCTTGGAATCCCTTTTTGATTCTCCCTCACGTATACAAGTGGGTTGTCCGCGACCATTTTGTATTGTCTTGTCATTTTAACTTAACGGCTGTCTTTGAGCCATAGGCTGTCTGTGAGCCATAATACGTTAACGACCAGGTTGGCAGCGGCGTCCGTGCAACGTGGTAAGCGAGCCCCGTTGTACGTCTCTGTCATACCTATCGCTAACCATTCCTTTCTTTCTTATCTTTTATTCATTCTTTCTTTTCTTTCTTTCACTTGTTCGTTCGTTCATTGATTCATTCACGTATTCATTCATTCATTCATTCGTTGATTCATTCATTCACTTATTCGTTCATTCATACATTATGCAACTCTATGTGCGAGAGTTACCTTGGCGACCCATCGGTCCCGAAGTCTTCTAATGCTGCTATACTCTACTCGAAACGACTATGTCGATAGTCTTTCCGCTTCATTGTTGTAAACCATTCATTGCTTCATTGTTGAACGCATAAGGAACTTAAAATGTAAGCTTGTGCCTTGGCACGAGCGTGGAGTGCAGTACGAGAGTTCCTATATTTTTTGAGTTCTTTTTCATGTTCTAAACAAGCATACAAGATAGGATTATTCCTTTAGCTAGGTGCGTTGAGTCATTTATTAGCATGCACGGTGTTATCGCCTAGCGATTCTAGTGATAGTGTCCATATTATTAAGTGTCTAGGCTAAACAAAGACAGGTTCATCGGAGCCACCTACCTTAGCGATGTTCGCATCGGCCGAGCGGTACTCCGAGCGTGCCTTGAAAGTCTAAGTCTGGATTCATCCTTGACGGGCCAATGTAAGTCTTGCATCAATTCTTCATCGGGTCGACGCAACTCTTCGAGTCGACGGCTCGTTTGAGTCATCTCACTTGCCGTTTAAATCGGCATTCCGCTAGGGCGGAGCGGGTCGTTACACTTGTAAACCAAGTTTGGTCCGATTCTGAGGCAGTTGATCGGATCATCATATCGCGATCCCCACGATTCGATTTAACAAGCAATTTTTTGTGTGGCTCGTCGAAATCCAGAATTGGACGTACCCTTGTGTTTCTATCGAAAAACTGGAGCTATATACATATAGTTTGATGATTTTAGAGACCCTTAGTTTGGGCACACTTTTTGGTGCAAAGCGAGTTCAACGAGAGACATCGTTTGGGCCAAAATTATCGTTTTGCCTATGTGTCCAGAATTAGACTTATGGGTCATCGATCTTAGTCATTTTTTATTTCAAAAATATTGGTGATATTTATTTCAGCATCCAGATACGTTTGCGGAAGTTACACCTTTGCTGCTTTCTGTCTTGATGAGTTCGTCTGTAGGACGTCGTCAAATCATCGCACAACCTCTAGGCAAGTATACATTGCCAATATATTATGATTATTTAATGTCATTTCAGAATATTTATTTTTGCTATTTATTTTTTTATTTATGTTATATTAAACTGGCGTCCAAGTCATACTTGGGTGCAAGCGACTTTGTTAGTCGTTTCCGTTAATTTTATTTATTAAGCATGTTGACTTAGTTTTAGAGGACCGCCCTATTATTGGAAGATATTGGTATATCTTTTTTTCTCCAAGACACATGTGTCCCATGGGTTGTGAGTCTCATATAGAATTCGACTTGCATATTCGACTGGCCACTGGTATGTATAGGATGTGCCTTAGGTTTAACTGTTAATATAATTGCATTTTAGAACACTTAGCAGTTATTAGAATAACACATTGTGGATACGACATCGATAAGAGCATAGGGGTGGGGTGGACAAACATAGATGCTTGGGCAATATCGGGTCATGTCGAGTCGTGTCGCTTCTATCGTGCCCCAGAACAAGAATACTGGAGAGCGGGGGACAGACACAGCTAGCTACGTACATTGAAGTGCAATCTACCTTGCAATACGGTCACGGCTGTCTAGATGCATGAGGGTTAAACTATAATCCATCACTCTCTATGGTCAAGAATAAGCCTAGTGTCTCAATCTCAAGCAAGCAAATAAATGTATAATATGTTAGATCATTAGACATACAAAGTAAGGCATCATAAACATTATATATTCAGATGATCATGAAGCTAGTCATACAAAATACGAGACTAGCAAGAGTTAAGTCATATATGATCAACCCTAGGATTTGTCAATCATGTTACAGCCCTTAGGAAAACAGAAATTAAGTTTTAACACGAGCTAACACTTGCTTGGCGGCTAAATACCTCAAAAGAATAATTTACAATAGAGTGGGAGAGCAAAATAGAAACCCACTTGGTGTTCACCATCTGGCTGATAAACAGGAAGATCCTCTGGTATCACTCCGAAATCTGGCCATACAAAACCAGCTGGGTCAGACCCTGAAAAAGTGCCACAAGAGAGGCTTCATTAAGGAACTAAAATCAGCAGGGTAATAAACAAAAGAATAAATAAATGAACATGATTAAGTAACAAAAAGGCAGGGTTATAAATAAACAATAGCTTGTATTAGAAAAAACATGAAACAGAATATAATTCCCATGCTAATCACGAGCAAGCATTCAGGCACGGCCAATCAAGTCCTATGGCTTGCTATCATTAGGTAACTAGGGTTATCACTGGCCTAGTTACTAGCAAGATACAATGAGATGTTCCTGCAGGCATAAGTCCTGCAGCTATCCAGGTTATCTAGGCGAGGTAATTTACATGAGTTATCAAGATTACTGGTGTATTTTCAGTACTTATGTTTTCAAGAAGTGTCCCACATGACTGTGTACTGGTGTCACGACCCGGTCCCAATTGCTTGGGTCGAATCGGATCATGCCCAGCCTGCACCGTTGTTGAGATGGCGGCAGTAAGCTGTTCAGTAGCAGGTAACCATACAACAACACTATATTTGTCACAACTCAACATTCGAAAATTTAAAACTTTATTAAACTTTTACATGAAATAAAAGATACAACTTAAACCATTTTTTTATACATCATGAATAAAAGAAAACTCTAGGCAAACAGCTCAGCAATCTCGAATTCCTCGTCTTGGGATCGCGTAACAAAGCCTCACCATTGATACCTAAAATGTTGGGTCTCCAGTCAGGAGGGAGCAAAGTACAATTACGAATATCCAATAATTCAAATAATAATTTAAAATTTGCAACGTTAAACAATTTGAAATACTTTAACAATATTTTCCAACAATTCTACAATTGAAAACAATGTGATTTGAGTAGGTAACGAACTATGACCGGATTGGGATGATTCAATTATATCCTAATGATACGGTCCGGCCTATCCTCGTGTATAGGAGGAATCAGCTCGCACAATCAATGATGCAATATAGGGGTATTGGTCATAGACGCTACACTACTCCCCCAATATCCCGAGTCAATCAGATTCAATCAATGAGTCAATATTCGAACTCTAGGAGAGAGTTCGGTGTAGCAATGTGGTTTAAAATTGCAATAAAACATTTATTAGATAAATTACCAAATAGACATAACTGCACTTGCCTTGTATTAGATTGACTGGAAGAACGAGTCGGTACCGAGGAGGAACGTCAGTTGTAACTTCGAGTTCCTACAGTTGAGAACTCGACTTAGAACCTTGAATAACCAGACTAAGTGTGCTAGTTGCAATCTCTAGTAGTAAGTCCTAGTCAGGTTTTAAGTTGTTATTAAGCTACAGCTAACGTTTACGTCGCAAACTACATGCGTTGATTAAACCGGTTAATTTGATTATTTGGAAAAATAATAAGAACCAATTATCTTTGGAAAACTTTGTGTTTTTGTAATATATCTATAAAAATACAATTTCTTTTAGTGATAAATCGTGAATTAATATTATTTTATTTATTTTAGCTAAACTCGTATTTAAGCCGTAAATTACGTCCTAACTACGAATATGAAATCAATCCAAACCACCCAAATTTACATCCACCAGAAAAGAAAAGAAAACAAACTACGCTACACAAATACATGGGCACAGCTACTGGTCCTAGGGTGGGCTTATGCCCGATACATCTTTCTTTTACATTAAATAAGAAAATGACTGAATTATTAAATAAAATGCAGAATTTAAATGACTATAATATTTAGCCTAAAAATAAAATAATAATTTAAAGAAAGCTAGGAGTCTCAGACTCGGTCCATTTCCTCAAATTCGGTTTATGCCTCAACGTCCGGTCGGACCGGAGCGTTTGCATTTCGCCGGGGCACACAGACCGGTACGGTCGTCGCCCGAAAAATCGGTTTTAGAAATTCATTTTCGAAAGCCAGTTTTGAAATCAATTAAAAATATAATTTTGTAAAAATTTGGGCAGCACTTCCCCTATTCCGGGACAAACCCAAAACTGGGAAGTGCGCCAACAAATTCCTGCAAATAATTTCCAACCCAAAATAGTCCACAAAATCCACCAAAATAATTCCAACACCACAGAAATAATTCCAACTCCACCAAATAATTCCCGAAAAGTCCGGGAATCCAATATCAACCAATTCACACCAACCCAGCAGGTAAATCACAGAAAAAAATAGACTAACGCGGCTAAACGAAAATTATAACGCAGCTATCCGGATTCCCGAGAGGGAACCGGGGACCGATCTATCATCACCGACTCTACGGAAGGGACGAACTACTCTGATTATCAAGAAATTTACCGAGAGGCTCGATGACGGAGTCCGAAGGGTGGCCTCGGACTCGGGACGCGCCGTCATGGACTCGAGAGTCTCCGGACAGCGAGGAGAACCGCGCGGGAAGGGTCTGGACAGCAAACCAGGGCATGGGTAGGTGCTGGACCGGACACGGACGGCCACGGATCGGCTCGGGTTCGCCGAGGAGGGCGCCGGAGAGCGCTGGACCCGCGGGAGGGGCGCGTACGGGACAGGAGGGGGATCGTCGGACGGGAAACTCGGCGGGGTTCTGGCCGGACCTGGCGCGGCTTGGCCGGAACGGCGGTGCGCCGGAGATGGCGCGGAAAAGGGGTCGCCCACGGGAGAGGGGCCGCGGGCGGACTCGGCGGGGAGCTCTGACCGCGCGGGGCAAAGGGCGCGGGGGTCGTAGCTGACGCGGGCGGCGGACCCGAGGGGAGATCCGCCGGGGAGCTCGTCGAGCAAGGGGGCTCTGGCCGGCGGGGGTCGCCGGGCTCGGCTGGACGGAGAGGGTGGTGCAGTGGCGGTCGCCGGCCTCGGGACGGCGGCGGTTGGCCGCAGAGGGTGGCAGAGAGGCTCGGGCACCCGGAGACGCGGGGGCGCGCGGATCCGGCGGGGATGGCGGCGGAGGCGTCGGCCACGGACGGTGGCGCTCGCGGGAGGCGGCGCGGTGGCGGATCCGGCCAGAGAAAGGGGCTCGGGAAGTCCGCCGGAAGAGGGGCGCTCGGCCGGAGTCGGGCGGCGCGGGGGAATCCGCACGCAGGGTCGGCCGGCGGGGAAAGGTCGCGCACGGGGGCGCTGGGGAGGAAGTCGGGGCGGCCTCGGGTGGACGGCGGGGACGCTGCCGAGCTCGGGGGTGGCCGGACCTAGGGTTGGGGGTTAGGTTTAGGGGGAAGATGGGTTTGAGAAATTCCTTTCTTTAAGAGCACCGAGAGAGAAAACGAGATGGTTCTGAGAGTAAAAGGGAGATGGAGAGAGTTAGTTTCCCTGTGAGGAGAGAGTGGGGGAAATAAAAAGGGGTGATGGGTTGAAACGTTGGAAAACGCATGGTAGAGCAGGAGTTGGGGAATATTAACGTGTGGAGATGAGACAATAAGGGAGAGGAAAAGACTGGGCTATTGCCAAAACGTGGGTGCTTGGGGTGCTGGTCCTTCGGGGCCAGCCAAAGACTGGTTTTTATTTTTTTTTTATTACTTAAACCAAATTCAAATCGGAATTGAGAAAGAAGGAATTGGGCTCAGGCCTGGGTCTGGGTTCGGACTCGGGTCTGGGTCCGAAAATCAAAAAAGCCTCATTAATAATTTTTTTGAAATCATTTTCACACCAAAAATATTTAATGATAATAATAATATTTTTTTTTTTGAAATACTAATACCAAAACATTATTTAATAATTAAATACAAATAATGGGTTTCACAATCTTCCCTCCTTAGAAAATTTCGTCCTCGAAATTTAAAGTAAGGTTAGGGATTACCTCAAGTCTCAAACAGGTACGGGTACTGCGCCCGTAACTCAGGTCCAACCATAAGAATTTCCAAGGCAGTCGTGGATAAGACGGTTTAGGGACAAGTTTTTTATTTATGATATCATCCACGCAGAAAAATACAAAAACGAACCAAAGTACACGAGATTTATCAGACCATCATGCACCGGTCCTGATTAGACAATATATTAGTGGGTGCACCCAATAAAATACTGTCATGATCAAGCTTGATAAAGAGATAGCTTACAAAACTAGGCTAACTTCGTCAGCATCAATCAAGTTTAAAACGAAAAGATAAGAAAATAGGAGTTTAAGTGATGGCTCAAATTCTGATCTTCTTCTTACCTCTGACTAGGCTTGCAACTGGTTTCTCTGGCACTGAAAGGTTAAGTCCAATCTTCAGCTCTGCATTATCCAAAAATGTGACTCGAATCCAAAATGTAGCGTCTGAGCTGTGACGTAGAAGACGTTGCACACTCTCAAGATTAGCTGGTAGAGCTAACTGGTACGCTACTACCAACGCGTCTTAAACTTCAAATGGCCTGATGTATCTGGCCTCAATTTCCAGCTCCGTCAAAACTGATTGTTCCTCTGGTAGGAGAAACTTCACCAAAAACAATTTGGTCTTCCCAAGACCTTCCAAATCCCGAGACGCAAAATCTCAAAACATCTTCAAGCGTCTGGATTGACCTCTCTGATTGCTCGTCCCGCGGTACTCCATGAATCCGGTAGGCGTGCTTCCCGAACAATGCTGCCCACTTCTTAGTAGATAAACCAACTTTGAAAGTGTGCTGACTTAGTCAGTCGGTTTTCTATAATCCAATTGGTGCCCTTCCCTCCTTGGGAACAAGGCAATCCTTACTCAAAGTTCTTTGTCATATGCTTCTACTTCTACTCCAAATTGTCCAGCGGCTCCAACAAACTTGTTGTTCTCTTGCTAAATTCCCCATGTTGACAAATTCACATCTAATCCCATACCTGGAATTGTCCTTCTTTATTCCATATCACCAATCAAATGGAGGCATATTCCGATACATCTTATTAACTCCTGAATATATAGAATACTGCGACTGGTGCATTTCTTTCATCAACTCGTTCCTCCGTTTGTCAGCCGACACGCAAAGTCTCGCACCATTCTTCAGAGTTCCAATGCTGATTAATTTAGAAACCCTCAAGTGTTTCTGCCAACACTTGATCTCTAAGCCTGCAAAGTGCCTCGTTTTGAAACTACGTCATCTTGATTTTGTCCATCAGCCTCGAACTTCATCAATACTGAATCAGCATCCAGCTCCGTCCTTCATCTCCAGGTATTATAACCTCCAGTCCAAACTTCTCGATGTCTTCTAGCAGGTGCTAGTCCTTGGTTAAGAACTTCGCCATCAGTATCGACCAAGTGCAACAGCGACCACATTAGCCTTACCTGAATGGTACTGCAAGTTGATGTCGAAATCCTTCATCTGCTTCAGCCATCTTCTTAGTCTAACATTCAGCCCTTTCTGAGTGAAGACATATTTCAGACTTTTGTAGTCCGTATATATTTCACCCCCTTTCCATAAAATCATGCTTCCATAGCTTCAAAGTAAAGATAATTGCAGCAATTCAAATTAGGTGTGGGATGATTCTTCTCATGAGTCTGTAGTTGCCTACATGTATAAGCAATTACTTTCCTATGTTGTTGAAGAACGCAGCCCAGTCCTTTTCCAGAGACATTACTGTAAATTGAGAACCCACCGGTTCCTGCGGGTAGCGCAAGGATTGGTGTAGTGGTAAGTCTCTTCTTCAGCTCCTCAATGCCGCCTGGCAAACTTTTCGTTCAGATGAACTCTTCATTCTTCCAAGTGAGCTTCGTCATAGGTTCAGCAATCTTGGCAAATTCCTTCACAACTTCCGGTATTAGTCAGCCGTAACTTCAGCTACTGAATCTTGGTATACCATTTCTCCACAGTGGCTATCTTCTTGAGATTTTTTGAAATTCTTCTCTTGTGACAATATGGGCAAAACCACCTTGTCTAAGAAAATTCACTTTTAGTTAGCTTTTCTTCTTTCCAAAACTTTTCTCATATACTCTTCATGCTCTTCTTCAGTCTTCGAGTATATCGGAATGTCATCTATGGAGAAGACAACAAACTGATTCAAATACTCATAAAAGACTTTGTTCATGAGATTCATGAACACAACAGGAGCATTTGTCAGTCTAACGTCCTGACCAAAGAAAACTACCCATACTTGATGTTTGAACGCCGTCTGGAAATGTCCTCTTTCCTGACTTTGATTTGATGGTAGTCAAATCTTAAGTCAAACTTCGAAACACCCTATCTCCACATAACCAGATCAAACAGATCCTCGATCCGGGCAGAGGGTACTTGTTCTTTAGTGTCTGATAATTTGATGCACATCCATTGTTCCATCCTTCTGGGGCATATACAAGATAGATGCTCCTAAGGTAAAGTTCCACTCTGAATAAATCCTAAAGCCTTCAGTTCATCGATCTGGTCCTTCATCTTCTATGATCTTCGAGTCTGAATCATGCCTTATTGTAAGGGGCAGGGTCTGCTGGATAGGAAGAGGGTCCTTAGATTGTGGCCTAACAGGTGTTGCTGGCCTATGAGCTCTGGCTTGGTAAACAGATAAGGGCAGTCCTTTACCCGATGTTCAGCAGATCCACATGCCAAACATTGTCCCAATCTCTTGCGGCAACTAACGGTCTGATGACCAGGCCTCTTGCAATAGTTACAAGCCCAAAGCTTCTTACGACAAGACTGCCGGAGAGTACTTGATGGAACCCAAATATCTTCTAGATTCAGGGGTATCCTTCCTAGGACAAAGTTCTGCTCTAACTTGGTTGGGGATAACTAAGGCTACATCATGACGTTCTTCATGTCTTCTCTCGTGATATTATCTGTTCCTGCTGGGCTTCATCTTGAGCTTTCTGGAACTCCAGGATTTCTTGAAATAGGACAACCATTTGGAAGATGATTGCTGGTACTAGTGGAGCAACAAAAATGAATACTCCACCAAGGAAAAGCAACTTGGTTTGAGATGATGTAGGAATCACCAGTGTAGGGAAAACTTCACTGGATGCACTATGAGGACGGTCAAACAGCCGCGAGGAAAAAGACCCTGGGCTTGGTTGAGTAGATGGGGTATGATCCGGAGATGACCCCTCATCGCCAGCAGGATTTGGTCAACGGTCATTCTCTGGATGGTTTAGGATGCAAACATAAACAAGGTATCCTACCAGTCTATAATCAAACAAAAATATTTATTTATAATATATTTCGGTCCTATGTTGTGACAAATTGATGTTCTAGTGTTCTAATTATTTCTAGGTATGTTTTCCTAAATTGTTGTTCTGACCTGCATGGGCCACCACTAAAAACATGTCACGACCCGGTCCCAATTGCTTGGGTCGAATCGGATCATGCCCAGCCTGCACCGTTGTTGAGATGGCGGCAGTAAGCTGTTCAGTAGCAGGTAACCATACAACAATACTATATTTGTCACAACTCAACATTCGAAAATTTAAAACTTTATTAAACTTTTACATGAAATAAAAGATACAACTTAAACCATTTTTTTATACATCATGAATAAAAGAAAACTCTAGGCAAACAGCTCAGCAATCTCGAATTCCTCGTCTTGGGATCGCGTAACAAAGCCTCACCATTGATACCTAAAATGTTGGGTCTCCAGTCAGGAGGGAGCAAAGTACAATTACGAATATCCAATAATTCAAATAATAATTTGAAATTTGCAACGTTAAATAATTTGAAATACTTTAACAATATTTTCCAACAATTCTACAATTGAAAACAATGTGATTTGAGTAGGTAACGAACTATGACCGGCTTGGGATGATTCAATTATATCCTAATGATACGGTTCCGGCCTATCCTCGTGTATAGGAGGAATCAGCTCGCACAATCAATGATGCAATATAGGGGTATTGGTCATAGACGCTACACTACTCCCCCAATATCCCGAGTCAATCAGATTCAATCAATGAGTCAATATTCGAACTCTAGGAGAGAGTTCCGTGTAGCAATGTGGTTTAAAATTGCAATAAAACATTTATTAGATAAATTACCAAATAGACATAACTGCACTTGCCTTGTATTAGATTGACTGGAAGAACGAGTCGGTACCGAGGAGGAACGTCAGTTGTAACTTCGAGTTCCTACAGTTGAGAACTCGACTTAGAACCTTGAATAACCTGACTAAGTGTGCTAGTTGCAATCTCTAGTAGTAAGTCCTAGTCAGGTTTTAAGTTGTTATTAAGCTACAGCTAACGTTTACGTCGCAAACTACATGCGTTGATTAAACCGGTTAATTTGATTATTTGGAAAAATAATAAGAACCAATTATCTTTGGAAAACTTTGTGTTTTTGTAATATATCTATAAAAATACAATTTCTTTTAGTGATAAATCATGAATTAATATTATTTTATTTATTTTAGCTAAACTCGTATTTAAGCCGTAAATTACGTCCTAACTACGAATATGAAATCAATCCAAACCACCCAAATTTACATCCACCAGAAAAGAAAAGAAAACAAACTACGCTACACAAATACATGGGCACAGCTACTGGTCCTAGGGTGGGCTTATGCCCGATACATCTTTCTTTTACATTAAATAAGAAAATGACTGAATTATTAAATAAAATGCAGAATTTAAATGACTATAATATTTAGCCTAAAAATAAAATAATAATTTAAAGAAAGCTAGGAGTCTCAGACTCGGTCCATTTCCTCAAATTCGGTTTATGCCTCAACGTCCGGTCAGGACCGGAGCGTTTGCATTTCGCCGGGGCACACAGACCGGTACGGTCGTCGCCCGAAAAATCGGTTTTAGAAATTCATTTTCGAAAGCCAGTTTTGAAATCAATTAAAAATATAATTTTGTAAAAATTTGGGCAGCACTTCCCCTATTCCGGGACAAACCCAAAACTGGGAAGTGCGCCAACAAATTCCTGCAAATAATTTCCAACCCAAAATAGTCCACAAAATCCACCAAAATAATTCCAACACCACAGAAATAATTCCAACTCCACCAAATAATTCCCGAAAAGTCCGGGAATCCAATATCAACCAATTCACACCAACCCAGCAGGTAAATCACAGAAAAAAATAGACTAACGCGGCTAAACGAAAATTATAACGCAGCTATCCGGATTCCCGAGAGGGAACCGGGGACCGATCTATCATCACCGACTCTACGGGAAGGACGAACTACTCTGATTATCAAGAAATTTACCGAGAGGCTCGATGACGGAGTCCGAAGGGTGGCCTCGGACTCGGGACGCGCCGTCATGGACTCGAGAGTCTCCGGACAGCGAGGAGAACCGCGTGGGAAGGGTCTGGACAGCAAACCAGGGCATGGGTAGGTGCTGGACCGGACACGGACGGCCACGGATCGGCTCGGGTTCGCCGAGGAGGAAGCCGGAGAGCGCTGGACCCGCGGGAGGGGCGCGTACGGGACAGGAGGGGGATCGCCGGACGGGAAACTCGGCGGGGTTCTGGCCGGACCTGGCGCGGCTTGGCCGGAACGACGGTGCGCCGGAGATGGCGCGGAAAAGGGGTCGCCCACGGGAGAGGGGCCGCGGGCGGACTCGGCGGGGAGCTCTGACCGCGCGGGGCAAAGGGCGCGGGGGTCGTAGCTGACGCGGGCGGCGGACCCGAGGGAAGATCCGCCGGGGAGCTCGTCGAGCAAGGGGGCTCTGGCCGGCGGGGGTCGCCGGGCTCGGCTGGACGGAGAGGGCGGTGCAGTGGCGGTCGCCGGCCTCGGGACGGCGGCGGTTGGCCGCAGAGGGTGGCAGAGAGGCTCGGGCACCCGGAGACGCGGGGGCGCGCGGATCCGGCGGGGATGGCGGCGGAGGCGTCGGCCACGGACGGTGGCGCTCGCGGGAGGCGGCGCGGTGGCGGATCCGGCCAGAGAAAGGGGCTCGGGAAGTCCGCCGGAAGAGGGGCGCTCGGCCGGAGTCGGGCGGCGCGGGGGAATCCGCACGCAGGGTCGGCCGGCGGGGAAAGGTCGCGCACGGGGGCGCTGGGAAGGAAGTCGGGGCGGCCTCGGGTGGACGGCGGGGACGCTGCCGAGCTCGGGGGTGGCCGGACCTAGGGTTGGGGGTTAGGTTTAGGGGGAAGATGGGTTTGAGAAATTCCTTTCTCTAAGAGCACCGAGAGAGAAAACGAGATGGTTCTGAGAGTAAAAGGGAGATGGAGAGAGTTAGTTTCCCTGTGAGGAGAGAGTGGGGGAAATAAAAAGGGGTGATGGGTTGAAACGTTGGAAAACGCATGGTAGAGCAGGAGTTGGGGAATATTAACGTGTGGAGATGAGACAATAAGGGAGAGGAAAAGACTGGGCTATTGCCAAAACGTGGGTGCTTGGGGTGCTGGTCCTTCGGGGCCAGCCAAAGACTGGTTTTTATTTTTATTTTTATTACTTAAACCAAATTCAAATCGGAATTGAGAAAGAAGGAATTGGGCTCAGGCCTGGGTCTGGGTTCGGACTCGGGTCTGGGTCCGAAAATCAAAAAGCCTCATTAATAATTTTTTTGAAATCATTTTCACACCAAAAATATTTAATGATAATAATAATATTTTTTTTTTTGAAATACTAATACCAAAACATTATTTAATAATTAAATACAAATAATGGGTTTCACAGCTGGAAATGTGCCCTACTCGTCGGCAAGCTACAAGTCCCTCTTGTATAGCCGGGATAACGGGATCATCTGTAACTGGGAAATTCTCTTTATATGAACTACTTGATCAATCTAGTCATTAACCTAGTCAGATTTATTATGAATCCCTGATCGTGGTAACCAGGAATCTATGTCCTAGACATGATGCAAGACGAGACATGTAGCTTGTACAGGCACAACCAAGAAAATTAACCACGGTGTCAAAACAAGAGTTACTTAGCAAGTTAGAGTAGCTGACGTAGCAGCATTTCAAGATTATCATGTCATGTCAGGTTACTTGTTACTTATCAAGAGTACTTGTTAGGAGTGCGCCTCGATAGACCGCTATCAAGCTTACATATGTCATATTAAGTTACTTGCCACTTGTTACTTGTCAAGAGTGCGTCTCGACGGGCCACTATCAAGATTATCAAGAAGGGTTCATGCTATCTTGTCGTCTTCATGCCAAGTCGTATTCTTGTCATGTCCTGTTCATGTCAAGTTCAATATTGGCAAGTCATGCCATGCTCAAGTCAATCATGTTCCATATTAACAAGTTATCAAGTCGGGTCATCGCAAGTTAGGCCAAGTACAAGACGCATGTAAGATCACAAGCATATACAATAAGTACTTAGGAGAACATGCATGGGGGTAAGGGGCAAGAGGTATCATGGCAAACAAGTGGCGCAGGTCAAGTGGCGCCAAGAAAGTGACAGGTGGCGCCTAGCTAAGTGGCGCCAAGGGGGACAGGTGGCGCCTGGGCTGGGTTGTGCCAGGCTGGGGTACGCCAGGTCGGGGTGCACCAGACTAAGCTGCACGAGGTCAGATGGCGCGAGACTAGGGTGCGCCAAACTGGGGTGTGCCAGTCGGGGTGTGCCAGTCTAAGCTGCACGAGGTTGAAAGGTGCGACGCTAAAGAGCACCGGCTGGGTTGCGCTAGGGGCAAGTGCGCCAGAGCCAATAGGTGCCTGGGCTAGGGTGCACATGTAGAGGCGCAGCGCTAAAGAGCGCACGTAACCAAATGGCACGACGCCAAGAGTGCACGCAACTCAGTTGTGTGGCGCTGAAGAGCGCACGCACATTGCTCACCTTCTCTTTTAACAGACCGAAAAGTTCTCAAAGAACCCATAAACTTCAAAATGCCATAACTTGCACAAAATAAGTCAGAATCGTGACTTCCACGGGTCTAAATTATACAGAATTCGACTTACGTATTCGACTGGCCACTGGTATGTATAGGACGTGCCTTAGGTATAACTGTTAATATAATTGCATTTTAGAACACTTAGCAGTTATTAAAATAGCATATTATGGATACGACATCGATAAGATCATGGGGTGGGGTAGACAAACATAGATGCTTGGGCAATATCGGGTCATGTCGAGTTGCGTCGCTTCTATCGTGTCCCAGAACCAGAATACTGGAGAGTGAAGGACAGACACAGCCAGCTACGTACATTGAAGTGCAATCCACCTCACAAAACAGTCACGACTATCAAGATGCATGAGGGTTAAACTACAATCCATCAGTGTCTATGGTCAAGAACAAGCCTGGTGTCTCAATCTCAAGCAAGCAAATAAATGTACAAGATGTTAGAAAGGCGTCCCAAACATTACATATTCAGATGATCATGAAGCTAGTCATACAAAATGTGAGACTAGCAAGAGTTAAGCCATACATGATCAACCCTAGGATTTGTCAATCATGTTACATCCCTTAGACAAACAGAAATTAAGTTTCAACACGAGCTAACACTTGCTCGGCAGCTAAACGCATCAAAAGAATAATTTATAATAGAGTGGGAGAGCAAAATAGAAACCCACTCATTGCCAGGATTACGCCTGGTGTTCACCATATGGCTGATAAGCAGAAAGATCCTCGGGTATCACTCTAAAATCCAGCCATACAAAACCTGCTGGCTCAGACCCCAGAAAGAGCAAGTGCCACAAGGGAGGCTTCATTAAGGAACTAAAACCAGCAGGGTAATAAACAGAAGAATAAATAAATGAACATAATTAAGTAACAAGAAGACAGGGTTAGAAATAAACAATAGCTTGCATTAGAAAAAATAAGAGACAAAATATAATTCCCAAGTTAATCATGAGCAAGCATTCAGGCACGGCCAATCAAGTCCTACGGCTTGCTATCATTAGCTAACTAGGATTATCACAGGCCTCGTTACTAACAAGATGCAATAAGATGTTCCTATAGTCACAAGCCCTGCAGCTATCCAGGTTATCCAGGCGAGGTAATTTACAAGAGTTACAAGAGTTATCAAGATTACTGGTATACTTTTAGTACTTATGTTTTCAAGAAGTGCCCCACATGACAGTGAGCTGGAAATGTGTCCTATCCGTAAGCAGAATACAAGTCCCTCTGGTGTGGCCGGGATAACGGGATCGACTGTAACTGGAAAAATCTCTCTATATGAACTACTTGATCAATTTAGCCATTAACCTAGTTAGATTTATTATGAATTTCTGACCGTGGTAACCAGGAATCCATAACCTAGACATGATGCAAGACGAGACTAGTAGCTTGTACTGGCACAACCAAAAATATCAACTACGGTGTCAAAACAAGAGTTACTTAGTAAGTCAGAGTAGTTGACGCAGTAGCGTTTCAAGATTATCATGCCATGTCAGGTTACTTGTTACTTGTCAAGAGTACTTGTTAGGAGTGCACCATGACGGGCCGCTATCAAGCTTATAAATGTCATATCAAGTTACTTGCCACTTGTTACTTGTCAAGAGTGTGCCTCGACGGGCCACTATCAAGATTATCAAAAAGGGTTCATGCTATCATGTCATGTTTATGCCAAGTCGTGTTCATGTCATGTCGTGTTTATGTCAAGTTCAATACTGGCAAGTCATGTTATGCTCAAGTCTATCATGTTCCATATTAACAAGTTATCAAGTCAGGTCGTCGTAATTTAGGCCAAGTATAAGACACATGTAAGATCACAAGCATATGCAACAAGGACTTAGGAGAACATGCAGAGGTGTAAGGGTGCCACTCCCGTTTCCCGTTATACGTATTTCAGTATACGTGTACAGAATTCTGACCCATAATTAGACTTGTCTTGCTTAGCTTAATCTTGATTTGGTTTATTTTGTCTTCGTTTAATTTGGTTTGGTACATCATGGCTTGTTAGCTTGGCTTGGTTTGGTTTATTTTGGATTTGAGATGAAATGGGATGATATATAAGTCAACTTTTCTCTCTCTCTCTCTCTCTTCATTACTCTCATTTACTTCTTCTTCTTCCTCCATTACTCTCCCACCAACATAGAGGGCTTAGGCAAGTATAATCTTACTTCATGATGGATCTTGAATTTTATTGTTCCATTGTCTTTCCCTCTTGATTCTAAGCCTCATTAGAACTTGGAGTTCTTGGTTTAGATGAAGGGATCTTTGTAGATCTAAGTTTGTAGCCTTTTCGGTTTTTTTTGGTCTTTGATCTACTAAACTCTATTATTTCTATGTTTTGATTGTTCTAAATTGTAGAGAATTTGATTTTACCCAAAATAGACATTTGAAAAGTTAGATTTCGACTTGTTTTGAAGAAGTTATGGCCAAAATAAGATTTGGACATTTTTTAAGTTCATCTATCCTGAATCTGGCAGGGACAATGAATAGTGCCGCATAGTGCAGCTTGCCGCATAGTACAGCCTGCCGTATAGTACATGCTGCTACATAGTGCCGTATGGTGACGCAGCCTGCGGTATAGTACAGCCTGCCACATAGTGCCGTCGCCTGCGGCACAGTGCCGTAGAAGTCCGTATAGTACCGCAAAAGACCGTATAGTGCCGCAGAATTCTGTATAGTATTTATTTTGGCTGATTTTAGCTGTTTTATGTCCTATTTGGCTGATTTATGGCCAGAATTTCTCCCAACTTTCAACATGAAAGTTGTAGATCTTTTTCTTGGCTTCAAGAATATGTTACCAGCTATTTTATGCAAGTTTCCCTCATTCATGATAATATAAGGATAGAACATGATAGTGGCCTGTTAAAGCACACTCTTAACAAGTAACAAGTAACATGACATGATAGTTGCCCGTCGTGGCGCAATCTTGACAAGTAAACCTGACATGTAATATTGAATGCTGTTGTTACGTCTATCTTGACATGCTGAGTAATAACTCTTCTTGACACCGTGGGTGATTGTTCATGAATATGCTTGTATAAGCTACCAGTCTTGTCTCGCATCATGTCTAGGACTTGCAACCCTGGTTACCACGGTCAGGGATTCATGTTGAATCTGACTAGGTTAATTACTAGATTGATCAAAGTAGCTCATATAGAGAGATGTTTCCAGTTACAGGCGATCCCGTTATCCTGGCCACACCTGATGGACTTGTAGCCTGTCGACGAGTAGGGCACATTTTCAGCCCATTGTCATGTGGGGTAGTTCTTGAAACAAGTAATATACACACTCTCATGTGTTGCACTCAAAGTTACATAATAATTCTTGATAACTCTTGCATGAACCTTGCCTAGATAACCTGGATAGCTGCAGGGCTTGTGACTGCCGGAACATCTCATTGCATCTTGCTAGTAACTAGCCTTGTGATAACCCTAGTTAGTTAAAGTATCAAGCCGTACTCTTTGCTTGGCCATGAATGTTGGATGGAGTCCAATCCTATCTAGTCTTGTCTAGATCCAATACATGGCTATCTCAAGACATGCTTGCTTACGCTTTACTCTTAGCAATAAATGGCTAGAGTCCCGATTCCGTTCAGGCGAAGGGTTACAACCCCGGTCCTTGTTTAGTTTAAGGGTTGTAATCTGGCTTCCGGAATGGTTCCTCGTCCTCTCGTCATTTGTTGCCTTATTTACATTTATGTTTTCCTATTATTATTCTTGTTTATGTTCTGATATGCTGGTTTTAGTTCTTAAGTGAAGCCTCCCTTGTGGCACTTGCTCTTTCTGGGGTCTGACCCAGCTTGTTTTGTATGACCAAATTTCGGAGTAGCTCCCGAGGATCTACCAGCCTTCCAGCCAGATAGTGAACACTAGACGCAACCCTGGCAACGAGTGGATTTTATTTTTCTCTCCCACTCCATTGTAAATTATTCTTTTGAGGCGTTTAGCCGCCGTGCAAGTGTTAGCTCGTGTTGATACTTACTTTTGTCTTCCTAAGGTCTGTAACATGATTGACAAATCCTAGAGTTGATCATGTATCACTGAAACTCTTGCTAGTCCTCGCATTTTGTACGACTAGCTTCATGATCATCTGTATATAAAATGTATGGGACGCCTTACTATTTACACTACAAGAAATTATATTTTTAGCAACATATTTTAGCGACATATGATCTTTTATGTCTCTAAAAGCTATATTTTACATGTATTTATGACATAAATTTTAGTTTGTCGCGAAATCTATACAAATTTTTTTGGAGGGAAAAGAAAAATTAGTTCAGCCAAAAATCTCCTACATATCGCGACATCCACATGTCGCAAAAAGGTACTATATGTTCCGCGACATGTACTATATGTCGCAAAAGACACTATATGTTCTGCAACGTGTACCACATATCGCAGAAAATACTATATATTCGATGACATATATATTTTTTAATTTTAGTACAACAATATATAAAAATATTTTATGTACCATAACTCAAATAATTATTAGATAGTATAAATTCAATAATTAATAATAATTTTAATTGTAGATAACTCAAATAATTATTAGATATTGTAAATAATTTTAATTCTTGGCACAATTAAGTCTTGGCCATAGAAATGGTAGGATGACTTGCCTTCAGGAAAGTCTCGAGGACGAGACTTGTTCTGAGTGGTGTATGCTGTAGTGCCCCGTCCCACAAAGTCAATCGGAGGAAGCAAAACGCCAACGGCGTTGGAACCTAGCCTTGCAACGGCTGTTCGAAGACTCGTTCGGTCGAGGCGACTCCTCGCTCAGGTGGGGTAGTTTCAGGTGAACTTGCCTCATCTAAGCCTTCACTTAATAACTCGCATGTTTTCAACTTGCACAAGTTAGGCTTGATAATAAAAGAGACAAATCCACATAGCTAAGGAAATAATCCCGACGGGTCGAAATGTGTTAGAACATGGAAAAGGGTCCCACGGTCTGCTTAGAAGTCGGCTCAGCGTACTTTTAAATGACACTCGATCCTTCGTCCCGTGGCTTGGGAGAAGGAAGTTGGCCTAAGTTGCTAAGTTGCCACAACGCTCGAATTAGCCTAAGTCATAGGCGTCGCCCGCGTGAATGCTTGATAAGTATGCACGGTCCCGTCGTCCAAGGCTTGGCGTAGCCTTGATCGGTCCCACGGTTCTACGGCTGTATATAGCCATTTGTTCCCACGGTCTTAAGGCTCGTCACATAGAAGTATGAGGTGGTCCCTCGGTTGGGAGCCTCACGTTCCTATGCACGTTAAGAAGTATGAGGCGGTCCCTCGGTTGGGAGTCTCACATCCTATGCACGTCAAGAAGTATGAGGCGGTCCCTCGGTTCACGTTAAGAAGTATGAGGCGGTCCCTCGGTTGGGAGTCTCACGTTCCTATGCACGTTAAGAAGTATGAGGCGGCCCTCGGTTGGGAGTCTCACGTCCTATGTACGTTAAGAAGTATGAGGCGGTCCCTTGGTTGGGAGTCTCACGTTCCTATGCACGTTAAAAAGTATGAGGCGGTCCTTCGGTTGGGAGTCTCATGTCCTATGTACGTTAAGAAGTATGAGACGATCCCTCGGTTGGGAGTCTCACGTTCCTATGTACGTTAAGAAGTATGAGGCGGTCCCTCGGTTGGGAGTCTCACGGTCCCGATGTACGTCATGCCAAGTGTGGTTCAGTGTACGAGTTGCTAAGTATAGTTTCAGTCGTACCAATAAATTAGGCCATATATTTACGTGAGTCTAGATGTCTCGTAGGTGCGTGGTCATTGGACAACTTGTCGACAAAGATTTCTTTCTAAACTGGTATTACGCCGGGGCACCGGACCCAGTCGACCTAAGGGGAAGACGTTATAGCAGCGCACGATTTTACTGCGTAGGTAGTCGTAAGCTTTCCATGGGGCTAGCTACCTTGCATCGAAGGACCCGCCACCTACCCGAGCTATGTCCACGATGGCTTGTCATGCTAGTTGCCTTTCATATAGATAATTGGCGTGCTAAGCGGCGAATTCTGCATGCACGGTATCGATCGAGTAAGGAAATGTAAACACGATACGAGTTGTGTTGAGAAGGTATGTGTGCACGGTATGCACCATGATTCAGGAGCCTAGGATTGGCTATGCATAAGACACATGCTTTGACATACGAGATGGCGTCGTGCTTGAGTTCTCAACACCGGTTCCACAAGTTGGGTTAGACATTTCGAGTTAAGTCTGGAAGGGCCGTAAGGCAAGTTTGGTTACATTTGGTTAAGCTGCGAGGTACGGCCTCGATGTTTGAGGCACGAGCAAGTTCATGGCACGATCGAGTCATTACAAGAGTATGGCACAAAAGACAAGTATGAGTCGATGCGTTGACAATGCAAGTACGAGAAAGGTCTAGAGGCATAGTATGAGTAAGTTGTCGATGGTATGAGTAAGTTGTCGATGATACCACGGTAGCGGTCCAGAGGCACTAAATAGGCCGAGAGTCTGCGTCCTATAACTGATCCTAGGGCAAGAGTAGAAAGACAATCGTAAAGGGATTATGTTGCACAAATTAAATCAAACGTGTTGGTTTGTATGGGTGGGCGAGGAGCTCATTCCACCAGTACAGTTGAGTACTGATACCCACATAATTTTCATGTGCAGGCACAGGTAGAAACTCGTGGCGTGGAGCTTGCTTGGATGCGTCGAGACACGGAGTTCCTTGGCGATTCGAAGCGTACGGCCGCATGGATTCAAGACTTATACGGGACATAATGTATGGACGTCGTCTTTCGAAGCATTCGCTGGCTCAAGACTCAAATTGAGAGATGAGAGAGAGCTGAGTGACTTGTAATGTGAGAAGTGTGAGCTTGAGTGGCTTGTAATCTTGGCCTTGTGCCCTTTGTAACCTTTGTTCAATATCAATAAAGAGCCTCTTTGAATGACTTGTATTTTGTTCTAAATTTTGCTGCTATTATTCAATGTCTCTGCATGGGACTTCTGTGCGACGACCCCGTCGTAGCCGCTGAAATCGACCGTTATGGAACCCGCCTTGCACGAGCGCAATATAGGCTCGTACGGCATCACGCCTTGGCGAGGACGATCGCTCCTACGGGAGCGGAGCGTGACATAATGGTATCCGAGCACGGCTTTACGTCCTTGGACTTTATGTCGAATGTCTTGATTTTGAAAGCTCGTCGTTGTTAAAGAAGTGTGCGCTCTCTCTCAATTGTCCCGCGACATGTCTATACAGTAAGTCTAAATATTTTCAAAAGCTCGTACAAGCGTTCAATCGAACGAATCGGTAGGCCTTTGTGCCGAACGATGTCGAACTTGACTTGATAGAAAATACATGCTGAAGTTAGCAAGTCGCGTGCATGCCCAACTAGTCCTACGTAGACATTAGCAAACGAGCGTGCAAACTCGGAGTATAGTCCGTACGGGATGGATATGCACACGGCCTTTTGGCTAAGTTGTGCCGCGTGTTGCGCACCTCGACCTTTTTGGTGCAAACGAATCATGAGCAATATTAAGTATCGGTTGGTCGGGAACGGAGATACACTTAGAGTGTATATCGATAAGAAGCACTATCAAACTAACGCTTAGGCATGCACGGAAGATTGGTTTAGATCTTGAGGAATAGTGCGTCGATGCGATGTGAGTAATTACGCTAGAGATTCGTCGAATGAATCGGAAAGATGTATTAGCAAATAATGCGAACTCGATTGTGGATTAAATCGGATGGCTCAAATCCTGAGTGGTGTATCGTTTATCTTAGAAATCATTCAAGCAAAATTGAGGATTAAGGATAACGACGAGTATGTCGGCGAGACGATGCGATCGCACAAAGCCTTAGAACGCGTCACATTTAGTTGGTCGTGACTTCGAATGTCCCGAACGAGATGTCGTTCGGACAACTTATGAATGAGCAACGCGAGTTAGAAAATGATTCAAAATGATGAATAAAAGTGAATGTCTTGATCGAGGAAGCTAGAGGATCGCACTTATGATTTTGAATTTGGTCGAATGGAATTGTGGTATATCCAGTTCGGACAATGGCATCGGTTGCACGACTCGGAGTTCGTTGCAAAGGAAGATCGTCATGTTACGTACATCATCGAAGGTATTGAGGCATATCAAAGATCGATGTACGATAACTCGGGGGTACTCTGATTCGAGGAATGACGATCGTATAAAATGTTATTATTCAGCTGGATGCTATACTCGGGATGTTAAAATGTGTCGAGGAAAAGATAGACTTGGCTCAAGAATTTTTTAGTTGAACGAATGACGATCGGACTTTTGAAGTGAGATCTTGGCTTGGATGATGAAAATATTCGGATTTGTTTCGTTGACAACCACAACATTGACGTTCTTGTCTTATGCGAGCGCAACTCCAGCCTCGTACATGCGTCACGCCGATTAGGGCGATCACTATGCGTGAGCGCTGGTATGGTGATTCATACAGCGGGGGTGATCAAACTTGCATGGCGTAGCAATTTGATTGCTTCGACTTGTGGTTTGACGCGAAGGTTTACTCGAGAATGACTCAGTGTGCTTGATGAATTAAACTTGAGGATTGAGTAGGTCCAATCCGCGTATCGAAAATGAATTAGTCGAGACTAAAACAAGAGTTACTCCCCGATGAGAATGATTATTCCACGGGAGCTTCACATGGTGATTCATGAACCACCGTAGATAATTGGACTCGCGTGAGATTGGGGGCACAACGTATTATCAAGCTAGACGACCTCGTGATTGAATACATAAATTAGTTAGAATTGGTGATTGAACGGATTCGAATTGGCGCAACGAATGCATTAATGCGAATAGGTGATCATGCTTGATATTTAGAAATCTGAGTGACACGAGCTTGGGTAGAAAACTCCCGTACTTACCGACTTTGGTTTGACCCTAGGATTGGGTTCATTGTTGGCATTATTATTGGAGAACTATGATTCCAATCCTGACATTTACTTAGCCTTGAGAAATAGCCTAGCGGGTGTTTGCCATTGATTGTAAAAGAACAGAACAATTATCGGAGGACTGAACTTAGACTCACAATACAAACTTGCTTGTACAAAGAAAGCCTAGGAACGAAAACCTAGGTACAATAATCTAAGTACAATTATTTATTTTAGATTCTGGAGGGTGACAATAGAGGCTCGGGAAAGCGACGGCAGCTCTGCCTTACTCCTTGGACGATTGGGTGCAGCCTTGGCTCTGGAGAAGAAGCACTTGGCGTTGATGAAGAAATGCTCTCTTTATTCTCTCTGGATCTGAGCCGGGGGCCTCTCTCTCTCTCTATGTGTGTCTGTCCTCTCTGTGTGTCTTCCTCTTCTTTACAAGGAAATGGCACCTTGCTATTTATAAGAGTAGAGGGCATCATTAGGGTTTGCAATGATTGCCCATTCTTAAAAGTCGGCGATCTGAAAGTTAATCTGGGACGTCCATCTTGTATATGATAGATTTAAGCAATTAATGTGATTATATTAAATCTCTGTAGATAATAAATGCTGATTGCCATGAATATTTGCGACTTGTAATGGCCTGCCACGTGTCTAATTTGCTCGATTTGATTTGATCTGGGCATTTATTGCAACAAATCTGATTAAGATTTGTTAACACCCATAATCTCAGGAAGATAAGACTGCCACGTATCTCAATCATCTTGGCAGAGCTGCAGATGAGTGGGCCGTATGAGGCTAAATGGCCGCATGAAGATGAGCAGCCGCATAGGGATGAACAGCCGCATGAAGATGGGCAGCCGCATGGAAGTGGACAGCCGTATGCTGATGGACGGCCGCATGGGAGTGGACAGCAGCATGTTGATGGGTGGCCGCATAAGGAATACAGTCGCATGCTGATGGTCGGCCGCATAAATGTAGCAGCCACATGCTGATGGGCGGCCGCATAAATGTAGCAGCCGCATGCCTCGGGATTAGATGGAGTCTGTCAACTGTGAGAAGATTTTCTTCTCTTCCCTAGGGACGCGCCATTACGTTAGTCATTATTGCCCCTTTTTGTCAGAGCTATCATTTCGTCAGAGTTGTCAGCCGTCAGGGCATTAAATGCAGTAAAAAACGAAAGGAATAAGCTGTTGAAGGCCACGTGGCTCCTCTCTGGGTTGTATAGAGTTATTCGAGCCGCATAGACGCTTGAACCGCATGGATTTCTGAGCTGTATGGGCTCTCTGAGCCGTATGGGGATCCTTGGCCGCATAAACCTTTCTTTTATTATTTTCCATGCTTCTACAAGACCCCCTTCAAAGTTTTTAATTTACAAAATTAAAATACTTTGAATAAGAAGTATGGACATGTATAAACTCATCTGACCGCATAAGATGTTCTGCCCGTATGGGTGTCTCAGCCGCATAGTCCCCTCAGCCGCATGGCCATTTGAGCCGCATGGTCGTTCCAGCCGCATGGCCATCTGAGCCGCATGTGCGTCTTGCCACGTCTTCATGCCATGTGTGCAAATCTTTTGTATTGATTGCCTTTGATTTGCTGTCAGATTCATGGCCGCTTTTTGGGGCAGGATCCCAAGAGTTTTGGCCTTTACTCAGTTCGTCTTGATAATCGAAGAGTCAGGTTTTTCATGCCGCACATGGATCGAAGCGCCCTTATTTTTGCCTATAAATATGAGAGTGTTCAGTCGGAGTGATTTCTTTACTCTCTCTCTCGTCTTCAACCTTTGCTGCCCTGATTATCTGTCTCTGTCTTTCTTCTCCGACCGTCGGACGACCATGGCCCCCAAGTCTTCCAAAGCTGCCACTGTAAAGGGCAAGAAAGTGGCTTCTTTATCGGCTACGACATCTAACGTGCACCCCGACGTCCACCCTACTTTTAAGGGTAAGGATTTGATGGACTATTTGAATGCTTCGAACCCTAAAAACCATGGCTCTGTTGCATAATTTATGCACAAGCCTTCATCCTTCGTCTTTTTTGAACTGCCCAAGTTCAACATGATGAAGCCGCATATGTTGCATGGGCCGCATGACCTTCTCATATCCGAGCCGCATAGGGCATGCCCCGTGTTTGAGCCGCATGAGAAGGATCTGAGCCGCAGGAGCACTTCTAGATTTGAACCGCATGAAGTCCTTTTGAACAGGACCGCATGAGCTCCTGATGAATCTGGGCCGCATAAAGATATGCTAAGACGTGCCGCATAAGCTCATCTGCTAAATAGAGCCGCATAAGCTCAACCGAACCGCATAGGCTTTATCGAAGCAGTACTGCATGAGACCCAACTGAATTTGGACCGTATAAGGTTACGTTGAATCGAGCCGTATAAGCTCATGGGAGCCTTTTAAGAAGCTCCAAGTGTTCTCGTTTCTAACCATCTTTTAATCATGTTTCTTTTGTTCTTTCTTCAGTAAATCTGCCGGTCAATGCTGCCAGAGAACCCTTGGTAGGTTCAGCCCAATATGCTATGGGTGTGCAGCTCGACAACTTGGTTCGACGTGTGCCAGATTAGCTTCTCGCCAATGAGCCTCTGGAGAGGGTGAACGTCATCAATAACCAACCTTTCCACTTTCTTTGTACTATGATGAACTCGGGAAGACTGGAAGGAGAGTATCTGAAATCGACCTTTCTCTTCAGGGATGCTCTATCCATAAAGAACCCCCGAGTGCTGGACATTTCTGAGAGCTGGGACTTTACTGTAGACGGGGTGGAGATCCATATTCCCGAAATAGAACGTCATTTTTCCCTCTCGTGGTTCAATATGGTACCGTTGAGCAGGGGGATGGTGGGCTCCCTAACTCCAACTCAATCGAAGATGTTCGTAGGCAACATCCATTATAATAAGAATATTAGGTCAGTATGTACGAGCAGGAACTCGGTCAGTCGGAGTGTGATGGGGCTAATTCCGGGTACCTTCATAAACATATCTGGTCCCAACTTCACGTTTACTCTAGCTGATACCTTCCTGAATCAGCTTGCTCGCAAGGGGTCTTATTCTGTTGGCAGGTTGTCGCTGTTGAACTGGATAAACCCCATCCCTACATGGGCCAACCTGACATCATGGATCCGAAAGAAATACGAGGCATTCCTTAGGGAGATTGACCTCTATTATGCCATCCGGGGCACCTGTTACGGGTTACCCATCAATAAGCCGTTGTTCATGGCTATTTTGAAAATGTACAACCGGAGGACAGGAACTTTCTTCGCGCCCGGAGGGGAGTTGGGACTTGCTCTCCATAAAATGTATGCTGTTTCTAAGCTGCCATGGGGGGGTGAGGCCTTCGAAGTATATACCCCAACAAACGAGGAATTCGAGGATCTAGATCGACGATTCTCGGGTTTCGTTGCCGTGTACCGGGAACTGCTATGCCACCACAGTATTTGTCACCAAACGGCTATCAAGAAGAACAATAGCTCAGAAGGGAACGCTCCCCATAATACGTGTTGGGTCTCGTATCTTTTCAAATTCAGTCCCTCTGGCCGGGTTTCTTCTCGAGATCCCCAGACCCAGGAAGAGATAAACAACCTGATGTCGAATGCCAAGAGGTCGAGGTCCACCGATGACAAGTTTGGGAGTCGTACCGACTCCTTCAGCTATTTCTACCACGGTACCCGGTAAATGTCTGAGAAGGCGCTCTTGGCCGGATTCTTGATGGTATGGCTACGGAACTGCATAGTCTCGGGAGGGGCCGGTTCTATTGAAAGGATCAGCCGCCACTTCATTCTTCCGGCTGGTCTTCAGAGTCAGGCTGGCCCTTCTTTCGGCCATGGTGTGTAGCATACACCACTGCTTCCGCGCCTTTTCGTCCAAAGTCATTGCTCGCAAGATGACACTGGACTTTGAACGAATACAACTACCCTACCATTATTTAATGGGGTGGCTACTGATGCATTATCGGTCGTTGATGAGGCCCGGAGCAGATGATGGCGTTACTGATGATGACGCTTTCCTTTTCCGATACCATCGTCAGCCTTGGGAATATGACACCATGCTAGCCTGTCGGAGGGCGTTGGCGAGAGTAGATGGGCACGACTTCTTTGTATCTGTTCCTCAATTTATCGTTAGAGAAGTGAGGGGTGTACATGTTGACGGCATTGAACCTCCCCTCCTCTTATCTGAAAAGATGCTTCTCTGGCTGCACAATATTCGTCCGGCGCACCTGGTATATCATTACCGCAATAACATGTACCTGGAGCCCTACTTGCCTAGTAGGTTCTTCCGCCAGTTCGGGTACAGCCAGCTGTTCCTTGATTGTCCCAGTGCTTGCCTAGGCTATGAGGGCAATGTCCTTGACGGTATCAGGGCGTGGCATTATTAAAATGCGGTCCATACCCGAGCTAGCTTCTCGGTCCCCGATGCTAATACGTAAAGGGAGATTTTGTACATGGCGACCCTCTATCATGTTGCGACGAGCAAACCTCCCGTGAATTTTGACATGAGCACCAGCTTTATTATCGGGACTGGTTTGGCAGAGAAGCCCGAGGGGTCCAAGAAGAGAAAGAAAAAGGCGAATATGGTTCCTGTGCTGGACTCGGAGTCCACGACGGCGGACGAAGAGGATGATGGGCAGGATGTCGATGATTCGTCCCATCCCTCGGACGAGGAGATGGGGGAACAGCCACCTATCGTGCCGGATGACCTGGTTACGGGGCAGCCGCCTGCTGTGCCTGGTCCTTCGCGCAAGCGAAGCAGGCGTTTGTCTACCGATGATAGCATAACCTACTCCAGGAAGCGAGCTGCGGTAAGACGCCGCAGGCTATTTATTGATGATGTTGGCGCTGTTTCTGAGGTGATTTGAATTTTAACTACCTTTTCCTTCTTTTTTTTCTTCTAAACTATGGCCTAATCATTTTCTTTTCCTCTTTGTAGACGTCAGAGGAGTCGGTTTCTCGGGATCCGACTGCTGAGGTCGATCCGGCCCTGACCACTTTTGTTGATGATATGTGCACCGCTATCATTTCTGCTGGGGTCCTTCCGGAGGCGGCTGAGGAGTCCCACCTGTAGAAGCATGGAAAATACTAAAGAAATTGACTCATGCGGCCAAGAAAGACCCATGCGGTTCATAAAATGCATGCGGCTCAGGGAGTCATGCGGCATAAGGAGCTATGCGGCCGGAGGCATTCCATACGGCTCAGAAGACATGTGGCGTGACAGTGCTCCCCTCCGATCCAAGCTACATTAATTGCTTTGACTGGCTGACCCCTCTGAAAAGTTGACAGGACCTGACACCAAAGCAGGTAATTATGACTCTGTCATGATGATGAATCTCTAGGGAAGAGAAGGAAATCTCTGACACGATCTCCCGAGAGCAACAAAATGCCACGTGGCCCTGCCATGTGGGTGTGCTTATGCGGCTCGAAGTGAGGACTTCCTATGCGGTTCAGAGTGAAGCTGTCCCATGCGGCTCGAGTGGAATCATCCCTATGTGGCTCAAGAAGATCATGCCCATGCGGCTCGAGCAAGCACACCATTATGCGGTTCATGCGGCTCATTATATGGTTCAGAAGTCTGAAGGAGGGGGCCACTGCCCAGACAGCCCTGACACGTGTCCCAAGTCTTATGCGGCCCAAAATTCATGCAGGCCTAAATCTCATGCGGCCCAATCTGCATGCGGTTCCAGTCTCACCATTGGCTCTCAGGACACGTGTCCTCAGCCGATCAATCTCCCAGATTTATGGCAATCCAAGATCGGGTCGAATCCCAATGATCTGGGGCACGTGGCAGGGGAATAAATTTGATTTATTCGCAGATATTAGAGAATTATTATAAGAAAGATTTATGCCAATCAACATTAATTGCTAATGGGGAATTGGTGTAATCTACCCTTAATGGTTCTGATTCGTCACAATCAGAAACGAACGGCCTGGATTGATCAATCCCCAGGCCTCCGCCATCTCCAAGAGCTAATCATTGGCGACCCTAGTGGTCACATCCCACTATTATAAATAGCAAGGTGCCATTCCCTTATGAAATATAGAGAGATATACAAAAAGAAAACCAGAGAAGAATACGTATACACAGAGAGACTTCCCCCATAGTCAGAGGGGGAATATACACAGAGAGAGAGAAGCCAGGAGAGCAATCAGAGAGAGAGCAAGAAGGCATTTCTTCGTCAACGACCAAGCAGATCTTCCCCGAGTCAAGGCTGCGTACCGATCGTCCAAGGAGTAAGGCAGAGCGGCCGTCGCTTTCTCGAGCCTCTATCGTCACCTTCCAGAATCTAAAATAAACAATCGTACTTAGACTGCTGTACCTAGGTTTTCGTCCCTAGGCTTTCTTTGTACGAACGAGTTTGTATTGTGAGTCTAAGTTCAGTCCTCCGATAATTGTTCTGTACTTTTACAATCAATGGCAAACACCACCTTATTGAGACCTCAACCCACGGGGGCGGGGGCTCTACTGCACCTGTCCCTGAGACAGCTGAATTTCAACGGGGTGATGCTGAACTGGCTGGCTCCCTTTCAGGAGTGGCTGGGGCAGAGAAACCAGTTGAATTCAACTTAGTAGTCGCGGACGAGGAGACTACGTCAGCCGCGAGCGAGCTGCGGCCTTCCTGCTCCTCCCCTGGTAAGATAAGCCGAATCTTAACTTTTTGAGGAGGCCTATCTGCTATATCATCCCATCCTTCGGGTTACGTCGATTGATGGTTGCTTTGGACGTACAGGTCCTGCCTCTTTATTGTCGGTGACGGACATTGTCGGAACGAGCTCTACCGGAGGGGATCTGATGGGAGCACGTGTGCCTCCTTCTCTTCCAAGCTATATTGAGGGGCCTCCAGCTGGGTCGAGTTCGGGGGCCCAAGTGGTGGCACAGCCGGGGCCGGGAACACTGCTTTCTGCGTCCTCATCTGATAATTATGGTTTCGGGGGTTAACCTTTCCGCCTTGCCTAGTATCCAACCTCTTCGGGCGGCGGAAGAGAAGCTAGCCGCTATTCATGTGTCTTTTCGTACAGAATTTGCTTCCTTGGTGGCAAGTTCTAATACTACTCCTTCGATACTGCCAGCCGCACTTCCTTTGACGCCATCCTCTACAGAAGTTTTGGATGAAGTGTCACAAGATGTGGTTGACAGCTTTTACCGCCACCAGAAGAGAGGGGTCGAGGCATCTGTGGAGAGGGGGACTCCCTTTGCTATGGCCCGTCAGTACGCCGGTGGCCAAATCGACATCCTTAGAACACTCCCTGGCGGGGCAGGGTTAGCCGCGCTTCTGGAGCCGAAACTGCTAGAGGCTGATCGACTTGTGACCCAGTTTCACGTGATACGGCAGGCTGATTTGCCTGCGGCAATAGATCAAGAGCGTACTTTCCTCATAACCGTGGTGGAGAAGGTGAGGCTTGCTCGGGAATCGATCAAGCCGACCATACTGAAAGACCGCCGAGATCTGTCCCAATTATACGATCGATTGAGTCGTAGAAATGAAGATTGTACGGCTCGGGAAAGCGACCGCCTCCCGCGGAGTAATCAACACCAGGGAGCAGATCCTTGAACTCCAGAGAAAGCTGGCCTTTCTGGAGTCTGAGCTCGAAGCCGCCCGTGCCAAAAAGAAACTTGTTATGTAAGAGGCTGACAGACTTACTCGAGCTTCTGCCAATCTGGAGCTCGCCCTGAAGAATATGGAAGATGGCTGGTAGGTAAATATGTATTTTGATGATGCGGAGCGGTTGTCCCAGGAAGCGGAGCGCCGAGCTAAGCAGCGGATTGAACGGGAGACCGCATTGGTGAAGACCCACCTTATGGAATTATGTAATGCCGAAACATAGACGGCCTTTTTTCTCTTTTTGTTATGTCCTTTTTTGAGGGGGACATGGTCCCAGAACATGTAATGCTTTTTGGCTTCCAAATAAAAGAGTATACTTTATTCCATCCTTTATTTGTACTGCTTGTTGTGCTTGTGGTGTTATGGTGGCATTTTGCCCCGAATGGGAGACTTGTTTGTGGACCTGTTACCCTTGGCATACCTTAGTTTTAGGTACGGATAACAAGTTTGATGGGGATACCTAGAACAATTCCACGGCAAGGTGATCATGGACATTCCGAGTATCGGGAGAGAGAATGCCATGGAGCAGCTGGGCTCCCGGGGCATGATGAGAAATGATGGGCCTGTACTAAGAAACTTAGCAAAGGACATTTATGGGCCTATTATCCTTGGCGTACCCTATCTTAGGATACGGATAATAGGATGAAAGGGAACCAACATACTTACTCAGAGGTAATGAGGACATGGCAAGTATAGGGGTTTTACCGTGGAATCTTCATGCTCAGAGGTAATGAGGGCATGGTAGGAATGGACTCAACGGAGGATATTTGTGGACCTATTATCCTTGGCGTATCTTGGTTCGGGATACGGATAATAAGACGAGAGAGAACCAACATACTTACTCAGAGGTAATGAGGACATGGCAAGTATGGGGGTTTTACCGTGGAATCTTCCTGCTCAAAGGTAATGAGGACTTGGCAGGAGTGGACTCAGCGGAGGATATTTGTGGACCTATTATCCTTGGCGTATCCTGGTTCGGGATACGAATAATAAGACGAGAGAGAACCAACATACTTACTCAGCGGTAATGAGGACATGGCAAATATAAGGGTTTCTTCGATGGAGCCTTCCACTCAGATGTAATGAGGACATGGCAGGAGTGGGCTCCATGAAGGGGTACATAGAACGACTCAGAGGTAATAGGACATGGAAGTTCTATGTAGAGGGGTGATTTGTTTTTGGCGGAAGTGAAACGACTCAGAGGTAATGAGGACATGGTCGTTTTGGAGATTTTGTGGATCCGTTACCCTTTTTGTGCACTGAGAGTGCGGGTAGTGTATCATGAGGGAGGAGCTCTTTCAGGAAAATAAGTTCAGAGGTATGATCATACATGACTTACTACCTAAAAGAGTGACCGAAATGTGAGTTCAGGGGCACCTGCGGGTACATGACTCGATGATCTGAGAGAGTTGGAATGTGAGTTCAGCGGTACCGGCGGGTACATGACTCGATAATCTGGAATTTGAAAATGTGAGTTCAGCGGCACCAGCGGATACATGACTCGATAATTTAGAAAATGTCGTTTAGACATAGTATTTCTTCAGGAACTTGCCGTTGACGGGCAGCATGAGCAAGTCTCCTATTTTGTTTTGCGAGGCGGTAAGCACCGTTGGAGAATACAGCCTCAATCATAAATGGACCTTCCCATTTTGGCTGGAATTTGCCGACGGTTTTATGAGTCATGACCATCGGCCTCCGAACTGCCAGAACGAGATCGCCCACTTGGAATGTTCTGATTTTAACCTTCTTGTTGAAGGCTCCGGAGATGCGTGCTTGGTAAAGCTCGATTCATTGCTGAGCCAAGAGGCACTTTTCATCTAAGGCCTCCAACTCTTGTAGTCGGCGACGGTAGTTATCGTCCCTCGTCAATTGATAAGTGAGAGCGACGCGGAGCGAGGGTATTTGAGTCTCCAATGGGAGAACTTCCTCACTTCCGTATACCAGGGAGAATGGTGTGTTCCCTGTGGCTGTTCGGACTGTGGTATGGTACGCCCATAAGCATTCACCAAGCTTCTCGTTCCAGTCGCATTTGTTGGACGATACGAACTTCTTGAGAAGTTTGATGATGGTTTTGTTGAATGCTTCTGCCAACCCATTCGCTGCCGGATTGTATGGCGTCGAAGCAATATTCTGGATACGGTGCTTGTCGCAGAACCGATAGAAGACATGGCTTGTAAACTGCGTACCATTATCGTGGATGATCCTTCGGGGCAGTCCAAAGCGATAGATGACGTGATGCTTGAGGAAGCTGATCACGTTTGAAGTTTTGACTTCTGCAAGCGGAACAGCTTCCGCCCATTTGTAGAAGAAATCTGTGATGGCAAGTATGAAGCGATATCCTCGGGAAGAAGGTGGGGCGATCGGACCGATGATATCCATTCCCCATGCTTCGAATGGCCAGGATACTACCGTCGAATGTAGAAATTTGGATGGCTGGTGGATGAAGTCTGCGTGGACTTGGCAAGCTTTGCACTTTGTTGCATAGTCTATCGCATCTGCTACCATCGTGGGCCAGTAGTAGCCCATTCGGCGAAGACGGTCTTACAATTTTGGGCCGGGCTGATGGGCCCCGCAAACACCGTCATGAGCTTCGCGTACGGCTTCTTTGGCTTCTGTGTTTGACAGACATCGAAGCAATAATCCATCGTAGGATCGACGATATAGCATTTTCGTCTCTGTATCGTAGAAGAACCTGAGAGAACGCCTTCGGATAGAGGTAGCCTCTTTTGGGTTCTCGGGTAGGATGTCGTAGACTACGAAGTCAATGAATGGTTGTCTCCAGTCCGGGACTTCGTCGATCGTCTGAACGGAATGACTCGCCATGAGTTGAACATTGTTCTTGGGACATACCAGTTCATGACCTATCACATCCACCGATTGATGAGTATGATTTGGCACTGCTAGGGAAGCGACAAGGCCTGCTAAGGCATCGGCTTCGATATTTTGGAGCCTGGGAACGTGTTCGATGAAGAACCCCTCGAACGACGAGATGATGTTGATCGCTATTTGGTGATAGGGGATCATGTCTTCATGGCGAACTTCGTATGAGCCCCGGATCTGATTGACGATTAACTGCGAATCGCCGTATGCTTCAAGATATTCTATCCCCAGTTCTCTTGCAAGTTGGAGGCCAATGACCAAAGCGTTGTACTCGGCCATATTGTTAGAGCAGGGTTCTGTGAGGGAGTAAGCACGATTGGTCACCAATCCGGAAGGAGAAACTAGTACCACCCCGACTCCGACGATGATGTTGCCCTTAGGTCCGGTCCTTGAGGCGCCATCGAAGAACATTCGCCATATATCATTGTGAGAGGTTGCATGCGAGTCGACGACCTCATCTGGAATTCCTTCATATATTCTGGACGACTCCGAGCCTGGGTGGGCTGCCAAAAAGTTTACCAGGGCTTGACCTTTAACAGCCTTTTGTGGGACGAAGATCATATGGTAGGGAGACAGTAATATTGCCCACGTAGCGAGGCGAGAGCTGAGTGCCCCTGGTTTAGTCATGAGGACCCTGAGAGGGTTGACTCGTGAGATCACATGTATGGTTTGTCCTGTGACATAGTGCCGCATCTTTTGAATGGCGAACACCAGGGCGAGGCATTCCTTCTCTACGGCGGTATATCGGTGCTCTGGCCCGATCATCATTCGGCTGAGGTAATATATAGCTTGCTCATGGCCTGCATCATTGTTTTGTGCTAGCAGAGCGCCAAGGAAATGTTCCTATTGCTCGTACATAGAGCAGGAATGGTTTTCCAGCAACCGGGGCCACCAGGACTGGAGGGTTCGACAAATATTCTTTGATGTTGTCGAAGGACACGCTGACATTCTTCGTCCCATACGAATGAGATGCCCTTCTTCATGAGATGGGTGAATGGCTGACAACGCCCGGAGAGGTTGGAAATGAACCTCCTAATGTAAGCTAGCCTCCCTTGAAGGCCTCTGAGTTCTCGGAAATTTCTCGGGGGACCCATCTCCATGATTGCCTTTGTCTTCTTAGGGTCTACGTGGATACCTTAGGCGATGATGATAAAACCCAAGAACTTTCCGCTGGATACGCCCAAGAAGGATTTTGTGGGATTCGTCTTCAGGTTGTGTGCTCACATCAGGTCGAATACCGTCCTCAGATCCTGGAGATGGTCACCCTTACAGCGACTCTTGACGGCGATGTCATCAACATAGCACTCCACGGTCTTGCGCAAGTGATCCCTGAAGATGATACTCATAGCTCTTTGATATGTGGCACCAGCATTCTATAAACCGAAAGGCATGACTGTGTAGCAGTATGTGCCAATCGGTGTTCGGAATGATGTATGCTTTTCGTCGTCAGGAGACATCTTGATTTGGTTGTATCCCGAGAAACCATCCATGAATGACATGCGTTCAAAGCCGCATGTGTTGTCGATCATGATGTCCGTGATAGGGAGGGGAAATTCATCTTTGGGACATGCCTCATTCAGATTGCAGAAGTCGATGCAGATTCGAATCTTTCCATTCTTCTTGAGGACCGAAACTATGTTGGAGACCCAGTCTGGATGTTGTTCCTCACGAATGAAGACGCTGGCTATGAGTTTGTTGACTTCGACTTCGATTGCATCCATGATGCCTGGGCGAAAGCGTCGTTGTTGTTGCTTGACCGGCTTTGCATCTGGCTGAATGTTGAGTTTTTGAAGAGCAATATCGGGATTTAACCCCGGCATGTCTTCATAGCTCCAGACGAACACATCAATGTATTCTTTGACGAGTTCCAGTAGCGACTCTCGCTCTTCGTCTGTCAGGCTTTTACAGACGAAGATTGGTTTTGGAGAAGATTCGTCGCCGAGGTCGACCTATATAACTTCATCTTCAGTAAGAGGTTCTCTCTGTTCAATCCGCTTCTCCCATTGTGCGTCCAGCTGTTGGACCCACGGTTCTAACTCAAGGATTTCAGGAATGTCTTCATCTTCTTCGTAAGCGTCGGCGAATGCCATGTTGACTGACAGGACTTGTCTGAATACGTCTCCGATGCGGGTATCCGAATCAGAAGTTGGTGACCCGGTTGAATGTAAATGCCAGTCGCATTCTTCATCTGAACTTTCAGGGGTCATTGTGGGTGTAACATACCCTAATCCACATCGGGTCTTACTGTAGTAGTCCCGTGGTTTGCCAGCCGGGACTGGGGGCTTCAAAGGTAATCGTCGACCAATGCCGTAGTTCAAGCCTGGCGTAGTCTCCAGATCATACCCCTGTTTTTGTATAAGGTATTTGGATTGGGGGCTATAAAGATACAGAGACATTCTTTCCGTGTCCGATTCGAGATCGACTTCTTCTATTGTGAAGGGCTGTAGGTCGTCCTTCCGGCCAAAGATGATTGGATGGTCCCCTCCCTCGATTATGCGGTAAGCGTCTTCCACTGGAGTAAGCTGGTTGGCGGAGTACACATTTGTCACATGTGTGTGTAGGTAAGTGCCTATACCGTGTTCCATAGCATACATTGTACAAAGCTTATTAAGCTCGAGGTAGTTCAAAGATAGCCCTTTATTGATGAAGTATGGTATCTTTTTTAGCGGGATTACATCATCTGCGGAGGGAACATCAGTGTGATCAGCTACATACTTGGCTAGCTCCGGTTCTTCTTCGGCCACCCCCTGTATAAATAAAGACTGAGAGGATGACCTGGGCAGCTTGATCGTCAGTGGTTCTGTCGGTGGAGCAGAACGTGGAGTCGTTGGCAAACTAGCGATCCCCAGTTTGGTATTCGATACTGGGCGGGGAGTTGTTGGCTCGCTAGAAGCCCCAGACCTTGCATCGGGGTGACGATTCTTCTTGGAAAGACGTATCGTCATTGGCTTGTCGGAGGGGTTGAGCTTTTCCATTTGTGGTTGGCCGACTCTAGATAGCCTGATTGTCAGTGGCTCCGTTGTAGGTCTGGGCACTTGGCCGAACCTTGGCAGTCGAATTATCATTTGCTCTTCTTGTGCCGAGAGGCTGATTGCGTCCTTACGCAGAGTGGCTGTAAGGGGTGCGGACTTGCCAGGTTTGCGAGCTTGGAGGTGGATCGTCAGAGGTTCTTCTGATCTTGTGGCTGTCTCGGTACGAGCTTACACATCTCCTTCACCAAGGTGCCTCTTCGACTTTTCGTATAAGCAGGAGTCTGAGTAGTAGGATTCGACCCCTTTGAAGGGATCGATGTCGGCAAATTCTGTCCTCACGAAGTCGCATTTGTCGACTATGCTTGAAGCACTGGTGCAGCGTGGAAGGCACGATCATGTAATCGTATATCCAAAGGCACCCCAAGAGGATGTTGTAGGAAGTGTCTGCGTCTATGACGTAACAGGTTACTTCTGAGTGAAGATCGCCAATTTGGCACTTCAAGCAAATCTTTCCAATCGGGTAGCTCCTGCCCGAATTGAAACCGCTGATAGCGGTGCTTGTTGGCGTCAGGCGTTGCATAAGAATGCGGAGATGATATAACAGACCCTTCGGGATGATGCTTATGGAAGAACCACGATCAATGTGCATCCGATCCACCTTTACGTCGCCGATGTATCCAGTGTATTATAACGGGCGATCGTGCAGGTTGGTTTTGATAAGCGTATCCTGCAGAGTGAAGACAATGTTGGGCATCGCTCCCGTACAAGCGCAGTCTTGGAAATCTGCAGGCGGGCTCTCTCCCGTCAAGGTTGACCTGAGCCAGATAGGCGTCGACATTCTGGAGTGCATCGCTCAAAGCCGTGCGAACATTCTGGAGTGCGCCAAGATGTCGAAGTTGTAGGGCTTCTCCAGCCCATGCGGTGCCTCTTTTCGGAGGGATTTGTCAAAGCGAGTCTCCTTTGGCCTAGGCTTGTCGGTCGTCGGGGGTTGAGAAGGTCCTGGATCGTCAACAGTAGCTGGCTGATGATCTTCAGCCGAGTTATCAGCCACGGGTTGGGATTGTGCCCCAGACCGAGTGACGACAGCTGTGGCTTCTTCGATATCTACCAAGATTGTGCGGCAGGATCTGTCTTTTCCACTCTTCTTCTTGCGAATGGAAGGGGTGTGGATTGAGTCACCTCGAGTACCAGGTCCGGATGGACCCACATGACCTCCCCCCGTAATGTGGTGAGGGGCACTAGACCAGCAGCCTGATCTCGGGGAGATGGAAGATTAGCAATCTCCATTATCGCCAGAGGGATGGGTACCACACCGTCTTGAGTTTCTGTTGGAGAAAAGCTGCCAAATTGTACTGACACCATATTGGCTGCCACAGTAACCTCTTCGAAATCGATGGCCAGAGCGTTCGAATCGATGAGATGTTGGATGTACCATTTTAGTTGGTAGCAGTCGTGTGTAGCATGGTGGACGTAGCGGTGGTAATGGCAGTACTTTGGGTTCTCCATTTCTGCCGGCCGAGGTTCCCGTCTTGGTGGAGGGAGCTGAATTCTGTCTCCTTGTATGAGCATGTCCAAGATGGGCTTGACGTGGCCGTCTTCGAAAGAGTAGGTCATTTGTGGCCATTGCTTGTCTGTCGATTTTGACTCAGCTTTCTGTGCTGTGTCGGCCACCATAGCCTTCTTGCCCTTGTTGTCCCGACTGTTGGCAGAGCTACCCCCATTGTTATTGTTGGCATTAGGACGCCTGCCCTTGTCCTCTCCCTCTGAGATGTGCAATCCCAGTTGGCGAGC
Organism: Iris pallida; assembly: GCA_029216955.1. Taxonomy (NCBI): domain Eukaryota; kingdom Viridiplantae; phylum Streptophyta; class Magnoliopsida; order Asparagales; family Iridaceae; genus Iris; species Iris pallida. The sequence goes on along the minus strand of JANAVB010035639.1, from coordinate 23,313 downwards.
CTTCTTCAATCGTTCTTCGGCACTAGTGGCACTGATGATAAACGTCTTCCAGTCCTTGAATTAACTTTCACCCATCCAGAGGCTGATTGTCGAAAGCAGTCTCTTTTCGCAAATTTCAATTAAGGAGGAATTCGGATTACCGGACGGCAGCTTCATGGCGGTTTGGCGGAACCGCTCAATATAGTTCCTTGTCAGCTCTTTCTTCCCTTGAACGACGTCCATGAGGGTGGACATTATGATGTCATGTCCTACTTCGTAGAACCTTTCCAAGAACATGCGCTTGAAGCTGGCGAAGGAGTGGATGCAGTTGTCTGGCAGGTTACGGTACCAGTCGAAGGTGACTCCTTCCAATGCCCCAATGAATAATCGTGTAAGGATGGCATCATCATGGGGCAGATGGTCGGTGGTGATCTCGAAGTAAGTGATGTACCGACTTGCAGAGGTCTTCCCATCATATGGATTGATGTGGAATGGTTTATACTTTGGTAGGAAAGGAACATCTCTCCACGCAGCGGGATACGGTTGTCGTATCCTGAGGTCTTGGCAGTTTTCTCGAGCGTGGAACATGGCCCGGAGCTCCTGGACCTCTCTTCTTGCCTCCCTGGCTTCGTCTGCAGCGGTAGGAGCCGATATTTCAGGAGGAATATTGTCCGGGTTTGGTGCCGCTGAGTTTGAGTCTGTATTGACCGCGAGGCCCGAGTTTGTTTGGCCAGGCGTCCCTCCTTACAGAGTAGGGAGGGCTGCTTTGATCTCCTCCACGAATTTGACCAAAGAGCGTAGTACGGCCTCCAGAGTATCGATGCGTTGGCGATCCCTGGGACCATCCTGTTCGTCGTTTGTCATGAATGTCGTCCTGACATAAGTAGAAGTAGAAGGGACGATGGATGACGTACACTCCGAATCATACCCCTGTAATGAGAAGTCATCGGGGTATGTGAGAATGTCTTCCTCTGGTTCGGACTCAGAAGGAACGGTACCTCCAGCTTCCGAGTTTGCCTCGTCTTGGGAATTGTAGACGTCCTTGGGGACGTCGGGATTTGCTACATCTGATGGGAGAGTTGTTTCCTCCAGCTCGTCTCCTTGGAACATCGGGTTGTCATGGAGGTTCGAAGGAGTGCTACCCCCAGTTCCAGCAACCACCAGTGGTGTGGACGATGAATCTCCTACTGTAGCAGATTTTGTCTTTGAACGGGTACCTTGGAAAACTCCGGTGGTGGGCACCCGCTTAGACGACAGTCTCTTAGTCATAGTGGTTGAAATCTTTGGGCTGGAAACATTTGTCTTATTTCCTCTCCCATCAGCGGAGATTTTCTGAGCAGAGTTGCAGGAGACGACGGGAAGTGCCTCACCTTCCGAATATGTTTGTTGCAGTCTTTGGAAGACGGACTGCCGGTCTTCTCGTACCATCGCGTTATTGCAACAGCAGTTGACGATGATTTGGGTGCAGTGACGTCCGTGGGAGGACTCTTTGCACCCCGAGGCCCCTTCTCTTTCCTTGCGTTTGTGGAGGATAGCCTCACGCAAGTCAGATGGGTCCGGAGCGACCATGTTTGCTCCCTGGATTTTGGAAGGCTTTTGGGAACCTCTCTGTCCGTTTGCCGTCGGGGGCTGGACTCGAGTGGTTCTGTACAACTTCCCATCAGAGGCCCGCATAACAGTATATGGAACGCTCGGATGGTCAGAGGTCGGATCAGCGGACCGAGCTTGCCAAGCTCGTGTTGTCCTAGACTTCCTCACTCTAGTACGTGAGGGCACATAGTAGGAAGAGTCTAAGTGGTGCTGGAGAGAGTCAGACATATCTTCTTGGGAGCACAAGAGATTAGGACCATAGGAGAGGCGGTCGAAGACAGAGCCGCATGGAGTAGGCGGCATGCGGCTGGAATCAATAGTCTCCATACGGCTGGCAGTCGTAACCGCATGGGCTTTCTTCATGCGGCCAACAGTCTCAGCCGCATAGATCTTCTCCATGCGGCTGGAAATCCTGGCCGCATGAGTGTTATGCATTTGGCTGGAAGTTTTGGTCGCATGGTCATCATTCATGCGGCTGGCAATCTTGGCCGTATGAGTCTTCGTTTTGCGGCTAGTACCTTTGTTCGGCTTCTTCCTGGAGTGCATAGAATTACTCTTTGCCCCTGCAAGTCTAGCATCGTAGTACTTTCCTCTGCCGGACTTGGGGATAGTAGAGTCTTCTATGGCTTGAAGTTGAGCCGCATGAGACTTGCCTTCGCCGTCTTGGGCAGCAGAGATTACTCCGTTCAGAGCTTAGGGAGGAGCAAATGACTTTGGCCTCCACTCCCTGTGAGCCTTCTTTGTGCAGGTTTGCTTCTGGACCTGGCCAGCACTTCCTTCAGAGATCATTTCTTCGAACGCCTGTTGGTCGAAGCGGACGACCATCTTTTGTTGCGTGGAGCCAAGTTTGGCTGCATCCGATTGCGTCACCAACTCCTCAGCCGTGGAGAAGTTTGTCCCCAGCAGAGTTGCCATCGTGTTTGCCATTGATTGTAAAAGAACAGAACAATTATCAGAGGACTGAACTTAGACTCACAATACAAACTCGCTTGTACAAAGAAAGACTAGGGACGAAAACTTAGGTACAGCAATCTAAGTACAATTGTTTATTTTAGATTCTGGGGGGTGACGATAGAGGCTCGGGAAAGCGACGACAGCTCTGCCTTACTCCTTGGACGATCGGGTGCAGCCTTGGCTCTGGAGAAGAAGTACTTGGCGTTGATGAAGAAATGCTCTCTTTATTCTCTCTGGATCTGAGCCGGGCGCCTCTCTCTCTCTATGTGTGTCTGTCCTCTCTGCGTGTCTTCCTCTTCTTTGTAAGGGAATGGTACCTTGCTATTTATAAGAGTGGGAGGCATCATTAGGGTTTACAATGATTGCCCATTCTCAAAAGTCGGCGATCTGAAAGTTAATCTGGGCCGTCCGTCTTGTATATGATAGATTTAAGCAATTAAAGTGATTGCATTAATTCTCTGTAGATAATAAATGCTGATTGCCATGAATATTCGCGACTTGAAATGGCCTGCCACGTGTCTAATTTGCTCGATTTGATTTGATCTGGGGATTTATTGCAACAATTCTGATTAAGATTTGTTAACACCCATAATCTCAGGAAGATAAGACTGCCACGTGTCTCAATCTTCTTGGCAGAGCCGCAGATGAGTGGGCCGCATGAGGCTAAATGGCCGCATGAAGATGAGCAACCGTATAGGGATGAACAGCCGTATGAAGATGGGCAGCCGCATTGGTGTGGACAGCCGCATGCTGATGGGCGGCCGCATGGGAGTGGACAGCCGCATGTTGATGCACGGCCGCAAAAGGGATGCAGTCGCATGCTGATGGTCGGCCGCATAAATATAGCAGCCGCATGCTGATGGACAGCCGCATAAATGTAGCAGCCGCATGCCTCAGGATTAGATGGATTCTGCGAACTGTGAGAACAGTTTCTTCTCTTCCCTAGCGATGCGCCATTATGTCAGTCATTATTGCCCCTTTTTGTCAGAGCTGTCATTTCGTCAGAGTTGTCAGCCGTCAGGGCATTAAATGCAGCAAAAGACGAAGGGAAGAAGCTGTTGAAGGCTACATGGCTCCTCTCTGGGCCGCATGGAGTTATTTAAGCCGCATAGACGCTTGAACCGTATGGATCCCTAAGCTGTATGGGCTCTCTGAGCCGCATGGGGATCCTTGGCCGCATGAACCTTTCTTTTATTCTTTTCCATGCTTCTACAAGACCCCCCTTCAAAGTTTTTAATTTGTAAAATTAAAATACTTTGAATAAGAAGCATGGCCATGTATAAACTCCTCTGGCCGCATAAGATGTTCTGCCCACATGGGTGTCTCAGCCGCATAGCCCCCTCAGCCATATGGCCATTTGAGCCGCACGGTCGTTCCAGCCATATGGCCATCTGAGCCGCATGTGCGTCTTGCCACGTCTTCATGCCATGTGTGCAAATCTTTTGTATTGATTGCCTTTGATTTGCTGTCAGATTCAAGGCCGTTTTTTGGGGCAGGATCCCAAGAGTTTTGGCCTTTACTCAGTTCGTCTTGATAACCGAAGAGTCGATTTTTAATGCCGCACATGGATCGAAGCGCCCTCATTTTTGCCTATAAATAAGAGAGTGTTCAGTCAGAGTGATTTCTTTACTCTCTCTCTCGTCTTCAACTTTTGCTGCCCTGATTATTTGTCTCTGTCTTTCTTCTCCGACCGTCGGACGACCATGGCCTCCAAGTCTTCCAAAGCTGCCACTGCAAAGGGCAAGAAAGTGGCTTCTTTTTCGGCTACGACATCTAACGTGCACCCCGACGTCTATCCTGCTTTTAAGGATAATGATTGGATGGACTATTTGAATGTTTCGAACCCTAAAAATCATGGCCCTGTTGCATAATTTATGCACAAGCCTTAATCCTTCGTCTTTTTTGAACTGCCCAAAGTTCAACATGATGAAGCCGCATATGTTGCATGGGCCGCATGACCTTCTCATATCCGAGCCGCATGGGGCATGCCCCGTGTTTGAGCCGCATGAGAAAGATCTGAGCCGCAGGAGCACTTCTAGATTTGAACCGCATGAAGTCCTTTTGAACAGGACCGTATGAGCTCCTGATGAATCTGGACCGCATAAAGATTTGCTAAGACGTGCCGCATAAACTCATCTGCTAAATAGAGCCGCATAAGCTCAACCGAACCGCATAGGCTTTATCGAAGCAGTACCGCATGAGATCCAACTGAATTTGGACCGCATAAGGCTACGTTGAATCGAGCCGTATAAGCTCATGGGAGCCTTTTAAGAAGCTCCAAGTGTTCTCGTTTTAACCATCTTTTAATCATGTTTCTTTTGTTCTTTCTTCAGTAAATCTGCCGGTCAATGCTGCCGGAGAATGGCATAAAGAGGGAGATAGCCCGTTTTGTCTCCCAATGTTTAGTTTGCCAACAAGTTAAAGTTGAAAATCAGAGACCAGCATGACTTCTTCAACCTTCACCGATCCCAGAATGGAAATGGGAGCACATACCATAGATTTTGTAACTGGGTTACCTAAATCTTCGGCTGGCAGGGATGCTATATGGGTTATCATTGATCGTCTCACGAAGGTAGCTCATTTTCTCCCCTTCAAAATTGGTTAGTCGACGGATCAGCTAGCAGAGATGTACCTCAGGCAGATAGTCAGATTGTATGGAGTACCAGTCACTATCATATCAGACAGAGATTCAAGATTTACATCGCACTTTTGGCGAAGTCTTCAAAAGAGTTTGGGGACTCGTATCAAGTTCAGTTCAGCATATCATCCGCAGACGGATGGCAGTCAGAACACACGATTCAGCCTCTTGAAGATATGTTGCGATCTTGTACGCTGGACTTCGATGGTTCGTGGAAAGAACACCTGCACCTAGTGGAGTTCTCTTATAACAACAGTTTCAAGGCCAGTATCCAGATGGCACCCTTTGAAGTACTGTATGGCAAGAAATGCAGATCCCCGTTAACCTGGGATGATATAGGTGAGAGACAGATGCTTGGTCCAGAGATGGTTACGCAGACAATCGAGGTGGTTAGACAAGTCAGAGATCTTCTTCGAGTTGTCCAAGATCGCCAGCGCCATTGGGCCGATTCTCATCGATGTCCCCTTGAGTTTTCAATCGGCGACCACGTGTTCCTTAGGATCTCGCCTACCCGTAGCGTCATTCGATTCGGAATGCGGGAAAAGCTTAGTCCTAGGTATATAGGGCCGTTCGATATCCTTGAGCGAGTAGGTGATGTGTCCTATCGTCTCACTCTTCCGTCGTCATTATGTGAGGTACAAGACATATTACATCTATCCCAATTGTGATGGTATATCCCGGATCTGAGCCATGTCCTTGATCATTCGAAATTGGTTGTTGGTACCAACCTTTCGTATGAGGAAAGGCCCGTATCCATATTGGACCGAAGAGAGAATGTACTCAAGAACAAGACTATTAGTTTAGTCCGTGTTGCTTGGGGTCACCACTCTTTAGGTGAGTCAACGTGGGAGCGTGAGGATGATATCCGATCGCGATATCCACACATGTTTGACTCATAAGGTATAATGTCTTTCTTATGCCTTATGCCTTTACTCCTTGCTTGCATGGATGATTGCCCGTTTAACTGCTAGCCGTAGATTGCCAGTATTAGTATTGCTTTCCCGACATCTCTAGATTCTTGATTAAATTCGGAGGACAGAATTCTTTTAAGGTGGATAGAGTTGTCACTCCCATTTTCCGTTATATGTATTTCCAGTAAACGTGCATGGAATCCCGACCCGTAATTAAACTTGTCTTGCTTAGCTTAATCTTAATTCAGTTTATTTTGTCTTGGTTTAATTTGGTTTGGTTCATTATGGCATGTTAGCTTGACTTGGTTTGGTTTATTTTGGGTTTGAGATGAAAAGGGGTTGATATATAAGTCAACTTTTCTCTCTCTCTCTCTCTCTCTCTCTCTCTATTACTCTCATTTACTTCTTCTTGTTCCTCCATTACTCCACCACCAACCAAGGGAGCTTAGGCAAGTGTAATCTTGTTTCATGATGGATCTTGAATTTTATTGTTCCATTGTCTCCCCCTTTTGATTCTAAGCATCTTTAGAACTTGGAGTTCTTGGTTTAGATGAAGGGATCTTTGTAGATCTAAGTTTGTAGCATTTTCAGTTTTCTTTGGCTTTGATCTACTAAAATCTATTATTTTTATGTTTTGATTGTTCTATGTTGTAGAGAATTTGATTTTACCCAAAATGGACCTTTAAAAAGTTATATTTCGACTCGTTTTGAGGAAGTTATGGTCAAAATAAGATTTGGACATTTTTTAAGTTCATCTGTCCTGAATCTGGCAGGGACGATAAATAGTGCCGCATAGTGCAGCCTGCCGTATAGTGCAGCCTGCCGCGTAGTACTGCCTGCCGCATAGTGCCACATGGTGACGCAGCCTGCCGCATAATACCGCAGCCTGCGGCATAGTACCGCAGAATGCCGTATAGTGCCGCAGAAGGCCACATAGTGCCGCAGAATGCCGCATAGTGTCTATTTTGGCTGTTTTTGGCTATTTTATGTCCTATTTGGCTGACTTGTGGCCATAATTTTTTTTAACTTCCAACATGAAAGTTGTAGATCTTTTCCTTGGCTTCGAGAATATGTTACTAGCTATTTTACGCAAGTTTTCCTCATTCATGATAATGTAAGGATAGAACATGATAGTGGCCTGTTAAGGCGCACGCTTAACAAGTAACAAGTAACATGAAATGATAGTGGCCCGTCGTGGCCCACTCTTGACATGTAATCTTGAATGCTGTTGTGACGGCTATCTTGACATGCTGAGTAATAACTCGTCTTGACACCGTGGGTGATTGTTCTTGAATGTGCTTGTTTAAGCTACCAGTCTCGTCTCGCATCATGTCTAGGGCTTGCATCCCTGGTTACCACGGTCAGGGATTCATGCTGAATCTGACTAGGTTAATTACTAGATTGATCAAAGTAGCTCATATAGGGAGATGTTTTCAGTTACAGGCGATCCCGTTATTTCGACCACACCTGATGGACTTGTAGCCTGTCGACGAGCAGGACACATTTCCATCCCACTGTCATGTGGGGCACTTCTTGAAAGAAGTAATATGCACACTATCATGTGTTGCACTCAAAGTCACCTAATAATTTTTGATAACTCTTGCATGAACTTTGCCTAGATAACCTGGATAGCTGTAGGAATTATGACTGTCGGAACATCTCATTGCATCTTGCTAGTAACTATGCTTGTGATAACCTTAGTTAGTTAAAGTATCAAGCCGTACTCTTTGCTTAGCCGTGAATGTTGGATGGAGTCCAATCATGTCTAGTCTTGTCTAGATCCAGTACATGGCTATCTCAGGACATGCTTGCTTACGCTTTACTCTTAGAAATAAAAGGCTAGAGACCCGATTTTGTTCAGATGAAGGGTTACAACCCCGGTCCTTGTTTGGTTTAAGGGTTGTAACCTGGCTTTCGGAATAGTTCCTCATCCTCTCGTCATTTGTTGCCTTATTTACATTTCATATTTTCCTATTATTATTCTTGTTTATGTTCTGACATGCTGGTTTTAGTTCTTAAGTGAAGCCTCCTTTGTGGTACTTGCTCTTTCTGGGGTCTGACCCAGCTGATTTTGTACGGCTAGATTTCGGAGTAGCTCCCGAGGATCTACCAGCCTTCCAGCCAGATGGTGAACAATAGACGCAACCTTGGCTACGAGTGAATTTTATTTTGCTCTCCCACTCCATTGTAAATTATTCTTTTTAGGCGTTTAGCCACCGAGCAAGTGTTAGCTCGTGTTGATACTTACTTTTGTCTGCCTAAGGGCTGTAACATGATTGACAAATCCTAGGATTGATCATGTATGACTGAAACTCTTGCTAGTCCTCGCATTTTATACGACTAGCTTCATGATCATCTGTATATAAAATGTATGGGACGCCTTACTATTGAATATCTGATGGTCTAACATCTTGTAAATATTATTACTTGCTTGAGATTGAGACACTAGGCTTGTTCTTGAACATAAGAGACTGATGGCTTGTAGATAAACCCTCATACATCTAGGCAGCCGTGACCGTATATCGAGGTGGATTACACTTCTATATACGTAGCTGGCTGTGTCTGTATCCCGCTCTCCAGTATTCTGGTTCTGGGGAGTGACAAAGGGGCAATGGGTACCATGGCAAACAAGTGGCGCTGGTTAAGTGGCGCCAGGGAGGTGACAGGCGACGCCTAGCCAAGTGGCGCCAAGGGGGACAGGTGGCGCCTAGCCAAGTGGGGCCAAGGGGGACAGGTAGCGCCTGGGCTGGAATACGCCAGGCTGGGGTGCGCAAGGTCGGCGTGCGCCAGACTAAGCTGCACGAGGTCGGAAGGCGCGAGACTAGGGTGTGCCAGGTTGGGGTGCGCCAGTCTAAGCTGTGCGAGGTAAAAAGGCACGACGTTAAAGAGCGCTGGCGGGGTTCCGCCAGGGCCAATAGGTGCGTGGGCTAGGGTGCGCCTGGAGAGGCGCAGCGCAAAAGAGCGTGAGCAACCAAATGGCACGGTGCCAAGACCGTGCGCAACTCAGTAGTACAGCGCTAAAGAGCGCGCGCACGCTGGTCTCCTTCTCCTCTAACAGACGAAAAAGAGCTCAAAGAACCCATAAACTTCAAAATGCCATAACTTGCTCAAAATAAGTCGGAATCGGGACTTCCAAGGGTCTAAATTTTACATAAATCCTCCATCAAAAAAAAGAAAAGATTAAAATTTAGATCTACAAAAATTCATCCATCAAAACCAAAAATGCCAAGTTCTAAAGATGCTTAGAAGCAAGTAAAGAAGAGGATGGAACAAAGAAACTTGAGATCCATCATGAAGCAAGTTGCAGTTGCCTAGGGTTTCTTGGGTGTAGGTGGAGAGGAGTAATGGAGAAGAAGAAGAAATAAATGAAAGTAATGAAGAGAGAGAGAGAGAAAGAAAGAGAGAGAGAGAGGAGAGTTGACTTATATATCAACCCTTCTCATCTCAAACCAAAATGAACCAAACCAAGCCAAGCCAAGCCATGTTGAATCAAACCAAATAAACCAAGGCAAGTTTAAACCAAGCTCAAGCTAAGCAAGATAAGTCTTACTAAGGTCCACCTGACAATTGCTAGAAATTCGTACACGTATACAGAAAATACGTATAACGAAAAACGGGAGTGACAGCTTTCGGTGTTGCTAGTGCCTCGTTTGACGCTCCATGGTATTTTTCTAGTGACTCATTTGAAAGAGATTAGCTGAACTGTCCACTAAACAACAACTTGGGTCTTTGTGCCAGATATCCTCTGTAGCTGTCAGTTTATTGCTTTAAATGAAGAAAAGAAAATATGATGAATGTGCGCTTATTCTTGTTGCCTAATAGCACACTGGCATACGCCTCTGTTTGAAGACTCAATTGGATACACTAGTCTTCAATCAAAAATCGTGAGAAATACGCCATTGATATTTTAAGCTCATTATCTATTAGGAGCTTATTTTTATACTTCTACATTTTTTAGATTGTACTAGTCCTATCAAAGAAAACCATTATGAACTTTGGTGTTTGCGTTTGCTCTTCTCTACTCTTTTACTTTACGTAATTTTATTCTATCATCTTAGTTGGTTAACTGCTGCATAATTGGGGATTATTATTCCGCTGCACTTTATTCACTCCCTCCAGTAGAGGTGTTATACACAGTTTGAAGTCCATATTATCTCCCAAAACCCTCTAAGAGTTACTTCCCAAACAATAAAACAAAATCATAGAACTAGTAGAGAAATTATTTCAGCTCCTATTTTTGTGTACAGCATAGTTGACACAACTTCAAGCCTGATTGCGTCCCTGATGCAGCCAAAATCTTGGAAAACTCAAAATACGAAAGTTGTAGATCTATGTCTAAGCTTTCCAAATCTTTTTGAATCATCTCAGTTAAAGTTTAGATGAGAGGGTTATGCCCACTTTGCTAAAAGGTATCAAAACTATTTAGAATTGCCAATTAGCTCTATTTTGTACTTAGTGTCTCCAATTGCATCCTAAATCAAAATATAAGAATAATGAGTACCTTTAGACATCAAATAAGCATAAAAGAGAAAGAAAAAAAACTAAAGGATAAAATATAATATTTTATATTCTCATAAGATGGATAATTATAACCAAAATATGGTATGAAATAGACGTGGAATGATGAAAAGGAGTATATATTAGTGATTCTAACCGAAATATGGTATAAATATGCATAAAATGGTGAAAACAGTTAGATTGGTGGTTCTAATCAAAGTAGGATATAGAATAGGAGTAGATTAGTGAAACCGATTGTAGATGCGTGAATCTAACCGAAATATTAGGGTAAACGAGTTTAGAATATCATTTTTAACCTAAACAAGGTATAAAATGCTCGTAGAATCGTGGAAAACGGTATAAATAAGTTATTATAATTGAAATATGGTATATAACGATTGAACAATGATAAAAACGAGTGTTAGATGGATAATTATAATCAAAATATAGTATAAAATAGGCGTGGAATGGTGAAAACGAGTATATAATCTAACTATGCGTAAAATAGGCATAGAATGAATATAGATGGGTGGTTTTAATCGAAATGTGGTATAGAATGGACACAGATTAGTGAAATCGAGTGTAGATACATGATTCTAACAAAAATATAGTAAAATAAAGTAGCGTATATTAGTGAAAACAAATATAGAAATGCACTTTCTAGTCAAAATAAGGTATAAAATTCGTATAATAGTAAAAACGAGTATAAATGAGTGATTTTAACTGAAATATGATACAAAATAAGCGTACAATGATAAGAACAAGTATTATGTGAATAATCATAATCGAAATATGGTATATAAAAGCCGTAGAATGGTGTAAATGAGCATAGATGGATGATTCTAACCAAAGTATGGATCAAATAGGCGTAAATGGTGAAAACGTATATAGATAGGTGGTTCTATTCAAAATATGTTATAGAATGGACATATATAGGTGAAACCGAGTGTACATAAGTAATTCTAACCAAAATTTGGTATAAAAAGTAAAGTAGATTGGTGAAAACGAGTATAGAAATGTGATTACTGATCGAAATAAGGTATAAATGATCATAGAATGGTGAAAACGAGTATAAATGAGTGATTCCAACTGAAATAAGTTACATCACTAGCGTACAATAAAAAAGGGTATTACATGGTTAGTTATACCGATATATCATATAAAACAAGCGCGGAAAGGTGAAAATAAGTATAGATGAATAATTATAATCGAAATATGGTATAAAATGGACGTAGACTAGTAAAACACACACACACACACACACACACACACACACACACACACATATATATATAAAATATAGGTGGTTCTAATCAAAATATGGTATAGAATGGACGTAGATTGGTAAAACCGAGTATATATGTGTGATTCTAAACAAAATATAGTAAAAAAGTGACACCGAATTAGTAGAAGCGAGTATAGAAATGTGATTTCTAACCGAAAAAGGTATTAAATGCTCGTAGAATGGTGAAAATAAATATAAATGAATAATTCTAACTGAAATATGGTACAGAACGGACGTACAATGATGAAAACGAGTATTATATGGATAATTATAATCGAAATATGGTATAAAACAGACATGAAATGGTAAAAATGAGTATTAACCAAAATATGACGTAAAATAGGCGTAGGATGGTGAAAACAAGTACAATTGGGTGGTTCTAATCAAAATATGGTATAGAATGGACATGGAATAGTGAACCGGGTGTGGATGCATTATTACAACATAAATATGGTAAAACAAAGTGGAATAAATTAGTGGAACAAATATATAAATGTGATTTCAAACCGAAATAACATATAAAATTCGTAAAATGGTGAAAACGAGGATTAATGAGTGATTTAACTGAAATATGGTACAAAATAAGTGTACGATGATAAAAACGAGTGTTATATGGATAATCAGAATTGAAATATGGTATACAAAAGATGTAGAATGGTGTAAACGAGTATAGATAGGTGAATATAACCATAATATGGTGTAACATTGACATAAATGATGAAAATGTGTATAGATAGGTGGTTCTAATCGAAATATGGTATAAAATGGGTGTCATGATCCGATTCCAAGATACTGGGTGTAGTCGGATCATGTCCAGCCTGCACCTTTGTGAGACGGCGATAGTAAGCTGTATCAATCAGTAGTAACACAATGCACAACATTCTAAAATGCAGAAATTTAAAAACTGAATGTCTAACTGAAATCAACCACACAAGCAAAAAAATACTTAAGTTATTACAACTAGTCTTGACTACAACTCCTTAAATAGAGGAAATCAAACTGTAGTACTACTGGTGCTCTTAGGCCTCCTGGTTGGGTTCAACTAACTCGTCAGAGCTCAAGTCAGGTCCGTAGTAGGCACTATGAGGCATCTCCTCGTCATAGTAGTCACCTAAAATATTGGTCTCCAGACAGAAGAGGAGCAAAAAAAATATCCAATTCCAGCATTTTAATTAAACAATTAAGAGATACAAGAAGCAGTTTTAAAACATTATTTATATTTTCTAAATAACAATAAAGAATCAATGAAGCAGTAAAATCTTAAGGAAGCAATAATGATGCAATCTATAATCAGCAATAGTATTTTGAGTGTGTAGCATCCCGTGGCCAGCTGGGATGGAGGCAATATGTGTTCAAATGAACACGGTCTGACTTCAGCCCAAGTGAGGTAGGGCTTCCGCTATCCACAATGAGACAATAAGGGGGCTTTGACCACGGTGCGAACATTACTCCCCAATCTTGAGTCAATGAGTCAATAAGTCAATCAAGCAATCAATTGGATCCGAGAGGGATCCCGTGAGTCAAGTGTCGATGCAATATTCCTAATGATACAGTACATTTAATCATCAATTAAAATAGTAGTTTTTAATAAGTTAAAACTTGCCTTGGTTTTCTGATGATGTAGGTGAAGACAGAAAAAAGGATCTCAGTCTTTGGTCCTGAACCCTACATTAATTTAAAAGTCCGACTTAGATCCAAATACAATCATTTCTAGGGTGTTCTAGTTGCAATCTCTAAAATCGATCCTAGTCAATTTTCTTGGTTAATAATTACACTTAACGATTAATTACTCTAACGTCGTTACGTTATTTCCAACTTGTATAAAGAGTCAATTTTCTTACTTTATTTGGAAATAGTAGGCAACACAATTTATGGGAAAAACTTATTTTAATAATATATATATAAAACTATATATTTTCTTTAATGATAAAAGCATGAGATTGTTAATATAAATATGAAACTTGTATTTTCTAATGCGTTCTAATTTATGCGAGAAAATCTTTATTTTTTTTAGAAAATAACATTTTTGATTTCATTTGTAGATAAAGTAATGTGCGATATTATCAACATAAAATACAGAAAAGGCTATGATACTCCTATGCTACTCCTACACAACACAATATAGGGCTCAGAGAAAGAATGGAAAAAATGGACTTATGCCCTTATAACATATTTCATATAAAAAAGAGAATAAAATAAAAAAATCCTAAACTACACTGCGGCGATCTTCTAAGCCGGGAACGGTCCAGTCCGAAGGCCCGAGTGCCCTGTACCTAAAATATAGAATGCCGAGTAACAAGTTCTACAAGTTTAAAATAAATTAAAGTCGCAAGGCAGGGACAACCAGAGTCTCACACTTGGTCACGCAGTCACACGTTGCTAATAGCTTTTGCCTCAACGTACGGGAATACCCCATAGCGTTTGCGTTTCGCTAAAGGCTCATTCGACCATTTTGATCGTCACCAAAGTGGATACGATAAGCCTCAAATTAACCCAAAAATATGCCCACATAAATAAACCAATAATATAATATTTACATCTATATAAAATAATTTTCTAATAATCGGTTTTCGAAAATATCCATAAAATGAGTCACATTATTAAGAGTATAACTAAAACATAATTTTTCCTTTTAAATCATAGGTTCGTCGCGGGTCAGGCGTAGGACAGAGGATCACCGTGGGTCAGGCGGTCCCTGGGGTGGCCGAGAGGCGCGCAGTCAGGGTCCGGATAAAAACACAATCCAACAATCAAAATTTCAATTTAAGAAAATGTAATTTAATTAACCAACTAAATAATAATATTCCAATTGGAGAATATTATTTTAGATTATCCGCTCAATCTTTATCTGTATTTGGTCGGTCCCGAATGACACTCTTTTGTAATCGACATATCCGATATCCTTCTTAAACTTTAGACTTGACATTTCCACCAACATGTATATTTATATTTGATTCAAACCATAATTTACATACTTGATCTAGCATCCTCAATCAAATTTTTTTGTTTCATGTCTAAACTTAAATCTTCATCTCAATCCGATGATATTCTTTCTAACCTTGTGGGTATTGTTACGACCCGCATCCGCTTTCCGGGATACGAGTGCGTGTCCAAGCTGGTTTATGCCGCAGAGTCGGCGGTAGAACGCTATCAAGCCCACAATAACTAATTGCTCAAAATAAACTTTATTGCTCATTCTTATTTCTAAATTAATTACAACATTTATATTTAAAGAAAGTACAAGGTTCTTACAATTAATGTAAATGATACCACATCTATCTAATTTCTAGGTTTCTGCCTGCTAGTACACCCATATCTCCCAATGCTAAGTGAAGCCACAGCTAACCTAAAAAATGTTGGTTTCCAGTCAGGAATGAAACAAGCACACAAACCGACGGTAATGCGAAAACACAATAGAATTCACAAGACATGAAAATATCATGTGAGATGAAACTAGAAAGTAACTGATGTCATGGCATGTCTAGAAAGCAAGTAGCTAACTCCGCAACAATATGTATCAACCGGAGAAACATGTAACTAGGATGTCATGGCAAGTGGTGAAGAATACAAGGAAAAAATTAAAAGACAACTATCTATGTGTTTTGAAATATCTTTTTCGACATATGAACGGCTAAAGGGTAAATCCAGCACCCTGCACGTGAATTGTGCGACTGCTATCTGACAAGAATAGACATTTTGGAGATGTTTCTGGGTAGTCCACATGTCTACTAAGATATTTCTCCGCCCAGCTAGTACTCATAGAATCCAGTCGCAAGCATGATAATCATGTAAAAGACAGTCATGAAGTATAAACAAATCTATGATACTAATCCGTGTGACAACGTGTCATCAAGCAAGAGAGCATATGTATAAACATGAAATGGAAAACTACTATGAATTGAAAGCAATCAGAAAGTGCACTTGCCTGAATCCTTGCACAAACCGTAATCACAAGTCGAGGATGAGAGGATTGTCGATCTAGAAGCTGTCAACCTATAACATATATCGTACCACGAACCATGCACGAAACCACAAGTCAATTCTGAGGTTCTAGTTCTAAATTCATGAAATAAGTGGATAATGGGTTACTAGTCTAATAATATTTAATTCTGAAATAAATTACTTAAAAACCTAATTTAACCTAATAATAATCTGAATATAATCTAAACATGCAAGTTTGGCCATAAAAAGTCATGTTTCCAATTTTGGAAACCATGACATACAAATCGAGACGTACCATTGACTATCTAGTCAAATGTCGTGAACTCAAGGTTTTGAAAGTGCATCTTGGTAGATTTTAGCATCAAGAGTGCGCAGGAATCAACCATGCCACAAATTCACATTTTGGTCAAAAGATATCACCGTTTTGGCTAATCGTGACCAAAACGGTAATTTATCGATCAATTCTGAGTTCAACAGAATAATTAAAATACTATATGAACGAATTAATTTATGGAAAAATTATATGTCGTAGAGCTCTTGTTAGCTTTCCAAAATTTCAAACGGTCCGTGATTTCGATTTTCGGTCCTCGTGGAATCTCGAAAACACCGAAACGTGTCAAGTTTCGGACAACCGACACTTTACGAATTTTACAGAAATTAAGGTTCATAGATAGTAAAAATAAATTAGATACTCGAAAATTATACCTCAATACGAATCCAACAAAAAAAGGCAGGAAAAAAGGAGATCGGAGTTGTCTGCAATCGCCTCGGAAGTCGGGGGTCTACTTGGAACAAGTTTCCTCAAAATCGGCCAAAATTAAATTAGGGTTTACTGTTCAACGAATTTTTTTTTTCTTTTACTGTTCAACGAATATATATATATATATATATATATATATATATATTATATATATATATATATATATATATATATATATATATATATATATATATATATATATATATATATATATATATTTTCTTATATATATATATATATATATATATATATATATATATATATATATATATATATATATATATATATATATTTTATATATATATAAGAAAATATATATATATATATATATATATATATATATATATATATATATATATATATATATATATATATATGGCGGGTACAGTCAGCACCCGCTGATTGGGCGCTGTAATGGCTGACGGATGGGCCCGGCCAGCGCTGACTGGGTATGACTGGATAATTAATTACAGAAAATAATTTAAAAATCATTCTAAGGCCAAATAAACTCAAATAAAATCCTAAAAATTCCTAAAAATTTCGGAAAATATACCTAACCTCCTAGAATATAAATAAAAATAATTTGCCTCATATTAGTCTCAAATGGCCTCATAATAAATATTGGAAGCCTTTAAAATATATGAAACTTAATAAAATAAATATCTAAAAATTGCAGAAAAATTCTATAAAATTATAGAAAATATTTATAACCTACTAGAGCCTAGATAAATTACTGGGTCTCAAAATAGTCCCAAATAAACCTATTGTAAAATCTTGAAAGTCATTAAAAATATTAATCCTTAATAAATAAATTTCTAAGAATCTCTAAAAATTATAATAAGATATAAAATAATTAAAAAATGCTTATATAAATCATATAAGGGCCAAATGACCATAATATGATCATATCTCTCTTATGAGCTTAGGTACAAATTCTAATGACCGTAAAAGTTATTCATAATCAAAACAAAATAAAAAAATTGGAAAGTGGGCTTATAAATCTACCCACCTTAGAAAAATTTCGTCCTCGAAATTTCAAAGGATACGACTAGGCACGACTAAAAATATTATCCACAAATTATAGTCAAAAGGGTTAGTCAAAATCTAGGCTTGGTTAAGGATAGAATCGAAATATGATAGAAAGATAGAACTACCAATTATTGAGAAGGAGGTAACAAGAAGTAAGACATCAAATCAATTTAGAAAAATTAATAGTCGTATGCCGATCAAAGATATAGCCTCTAAGATATTCAAAAATCATAAGTATATCCGAAGTCATTTAACCGAGAATCCATACCTCGCCAGTATATATCTGGCTGCCGTGAACCCTTGGTTTCATGACTCAAGTATAATATGTTATCGAACACTCTACCAACTCTACCCAATATTGACATATAAATCAAAAGATCAATAATACAACTAGGATATAGTTTTAGTAATATTTGACAACCTACACATATTTGAAATTATTTCAACTTAGAGATCATGTCACGCCAGTGCGCTTCTGACTGCAGTGAACCCGCAGTCTCCATAATTCAAATAAATGGGGACAGTGCGCATCTGCCTTACCATTGTAAGTCATCAAAATTATTTCAACTATATCCATAAGAATTTTAAGGAGCTTCTATAAATTCAAACAAGTCGATCATGATAAGAAAATATAAGTATATATCCTTGAATAAAAATGCTAGTTTTGAAAACAAAATGATCGCAAAATAGTTTGAAAATAAACGAGATTTAGAGAAGGCAGAAGATAAAATGGCACAAAAAATAATCAAAATTAGGAATTGAATTCTATGATGGCCTAACTTACCAAACGTATATTATACCCACCTTGGATCATACCCTAGTATTAAAATACAATATAATTACATGGCCTATGTCGCAACCTTATTTACCTAACAATAGAATTAAATAAGGGACTCCTAGTCCTGGTATTCTCCTAAAATCAAATCAATCCTAATTGTGAATGTAAGCCCCCTGAATTTTTGAGATTTATTTTTGACTTTTTTAAATGAATTATTTTCGATAATGTATTTTTATTTAATTAATTTTGATCATTAAATATTCTTTACCGTGACTTTGATTTCTAGAGCATCAGGGATGCCAGTCTCTGGAAACTTTCTTCTCTAAGTTTGTAGTAGACAAGATTATCTTCATGTTGATACATCGTGTTCCACTCAAACTTGTTTCTTTGTGCTTTTTTTTGCTTCGCACAACTTTCGGGTCAATTTAGACCAATTTATCGTCTGCCGTAATTCGTGACTTAACTTCCAACTTTATTTTCGGGCCCGACATCGATCCAATCCAGTCGACCCAATATATGGCCCTGACCCGTTTTGAGTCTACTATCCACGTGCCACTTACATGCCACCAAATTGATCTTCCTTGTGCTCCCATTTTATCCATAATTTTAATTGGTTTAAATTTGTTATTTTAATTAAATCTTGGCCCCAACTCAACCAAACTTGGCCCAACACCCAATCCAATTTGGTGTATGCCCTATCATGACTGCCCATATACACCACTATTGTATTTGCCTTTTTCCCTAAACAAAAATATCCTCCTCTTTACAAAGATATCTATTATATATATTTTTTATATCACTCTTACACTCTCTCTCTACCCATCACCTCACACACACACAAATTACCCCCCTCCCCCCATGTGGCCGACCTACCCCCTCTTTCTCTATTTTCTCTCTCTTTCAAATAATATCTCTCTCTCTTTATATAATATACACACACACATATATTATATTATATATATATATATATATATATATATATATATATATATATATATATATATATATATATATATATATATATATATATATATATATATATATATATATAAATAAATATATATATATATATATATATATATATATATATATATATATATTAATATATATATATATATATATATATATATAAATATATATTTATATATATATCTCCTTCTCTCTCTACTCACTCACCCTTACCACCTCCACCACCACCGAGCATCACCACCACCCCCACTCTCCTCCTTTTTCCTCCCCCGCTGGGCCACCGCCACCACTGGCCGCGTGCGCTGCAGTAGTAGCAGCAAGCTACGACAGTAGCAGCGCAAGGCGCTACAGCAGCCGCGGCCAACCGCACGCCGTACCGCCGCCGTGGCCGGCCACCGTGCGAACCCCCGTAGCCCCCTCGGCCGGGCACACCCTTCGACGAGCCCCCAGGCATGCTACCATCCTCCTCGACTCACATCAAGGCAATTCGTGCGTTTCGCACGAAATGCCGCCGTGACGCGCGTCTACAAAATTTAGAAAGTACGTTTTAGGATAGCAACTTCGTGCACATTTTGTGAGGAATCCGACCGTTGGATCGTCGATCTGTTTCTTCCATATTAATTTCGGTATATACCACTTCCCTCCCCATAAGTTTCATCCGTTAATTTTGTCATTTGATACATCAAAATCGGCCTCCATGTTGACCGTTTAATTTGTACTATTTTTGGACAGTTTTATGGAGCCAACTTCGCGGACTCGTATCTTTGCCGTCATAGCTCCGTTTCATGCACTGTCAGTTCCTGTGGACAACTGGTATAACCCTCTTCCTGCCATTTCAGTTTCGTTTCATTGTGAGCTTGTTTGGTTGGTTGAATTCGACGCCAAAGTTGGTCGTCCAAATTTATAATTTCCAAGTTGTAAAATTCTAATTTTGAACCCGGGACTCCGGATTCAATTTCTGATACCACCAGTAGACTCGTGGCGTCGTTCTGGCACAATTTCATATAAAAAAATTTAGATTTGGAGGACGTGGGCCCCGACATGCATTTCGGTACAAGGGGGGCCCCACAGTCCGAGTCAACGGATCTTTTGAGATCGGCTCATCGAAATCCAATTTTGGATATACCGTGAGTTTGTATCGTCATTCTGGACTCGTTGACATATAATTTGCTGAGTTTTTTGAACATTGGCTCTGACACGCATTTTCGTGCAAATTGGATTCCAATATCCGAGTCAACGGACCAATTTGAGATCGGACCATCGGAATCCAATTTCGAATATACCGTTGAGTTTGTATCGTCATTCTGGAGTCATGGACAAATAATTTGTTATGTTTAGTGCACTTTTATTTTGGCACATTTTTGGTGCAAAGTGGATCCGACACAGACACCGTTTTGACCCAAAATTATCTTTTTGTTCCTGTGTCCAAATTGGACTTATGGGTAGGCTATTTTAGCTATTTCGACCAATCTGGACACGTTGGTAATATTTGTTTCATCATCCGACAATATCTGTAGACTTTCTCCTATCTTTCACCATTTGATATCACTAAAATTGAGATCCGTCGATTCTAGTGATTTCATATCACTAAAATTGACTAGTTATCTATGTGGATGATTATAGAGACTAACTTTGACCTAGTTTAACCTAGGGTGGCCTAGGAGTTGACCAGTTGACCAAAGTCAACTTTAAGTTAACCTTTGACCCAGTTTGACTTAGTTTGTCTTAGTTTGACCTAGAATAGGCCTAGAAGCATAAAATTAATGTATTTATATATATTGTTTACTCTAGAAAACTAAGTTACCCTGTAAATTTATGTTAGGTCTCTGTGACATCGGTTAAGGCATAGACCCTCACTTATTGCTCAGGACAGCAGGCGAGTACATTCTCTGATAATATTTCTGTTTTATAATATCGTCTATGTTTCTTGTATTTAGTGTAGATATTCTTGTTCTCTTGACACATTATTCACACGGATTGGTATTTGTCTGGATCCCGTCATGAGATGCTATTCCTTGTATTATTGGTATATCTTGTGCAAGTCTTTCTTGTTCCTTGTGCATTGTATAGACACGATTCCTGCGAAGGCTAGCTACCTTCTCAGAATCACGTGTCATGAGGTATCATGGTTGGATCCTCTATACTAGTTGGGGACGGGGAGTGTTAATGTAGATGTGTGGTCATTACCCTTCTTGTACAAGTATTGTAGACCTTGTACAAGTATTGTAGATCTTGTGAGTGTTAATCATACACTGCACGTATGATTAACCAGGCCAGTAGACCTTGTGCAAGTTCCCAAGTCGGCCACATGTCGTAGCTAGTATTCACTCACGTAGATGGTATGATTCTCGACTCTTGTACATGATATGATCGATTTTCTTTCCATTGCTCTAGCGATAGTTTACAGCTTTAACCTTGCCATGCTACTTTCATGTACTTTCTACTTTACCTTGTATATTTTCTCTATTTACTGCTACATTTTCAATATCGTCTAACTAGAACTGTTATTTGAGATTTGTGCTCGTTCCATCCTGACTGGATATGTTGGCAATATTTTAGGAGTTTTACATTCTCTCAGTATTGGACTACAGGATGTTGCTAGCTGGAGTGGTTCTCGGTATTCTTTACCGTGAGTTGTCTCTCAGGAGTTCTAGGTCTGGTAGTTATTTAGTTTGTTATTGTTTCCCTCTATGTTATTCTTGTCTCATATGATCCTTATAGATTCTAGTTGTTCTAGTGATATTGTTATTATTTTTTGTCTTATCTTCCTTAGTTTTTGTGATGTGATATGAGTACCTTTATAATTATGGATCTTTTAGATATTGTTGTTAGTATCGGGTACTTGAAAGCGCTCTACCGCCGATACTGCAGTGTAGGCTGGGCGTTGCCAACGTATTCGTACCCGTATATCCGGGTGCGGGTCGTGACAGTGAATGAGCACTTCCTAGTCGCAGGCTTATAGTAGTACAACTAACTTAAGTACTACTACAAGTTCGTAATCATTTGTGAAATTTGACCTGTACGGGCCACCACAAAAACTTGTCACGATCCGCACCCGCTTTTCGGGATACGAGTGCGTGTCCAAGCCAGCCTAAGTCACAGAGTCGGCGGTAGAATGCTGTCAAGCTAGCAATAAATAAATGTTCAAAATAAATTTTATTGCTCATTCACATTTCTAAATTGATTACAATATTTATAACATTTATATTTAAAGAAAGTATAAGGTTTTTACAATTAATGTAATTGATACCACATCTATCTAATTTCTACGTTTCTGCCTGCTAGTACACCCGTATCTCCCAATGCTAAGTGAAGCCACAACTAACCTAAAAAATGTTGGTTTCCAGTCAGAAATGGAACAAGCACACAAACTGACGGCAATACAAAAACATAATAGAATTTACAAGACATAAAAATATCATATATGAGATAAACTAGAAAGTAACTGATGTCATAGCATGTCTAGAAAGCAAGTAGGTAACTCCACAACAATATGTATCAACTGGAGAAACATGTAACTAGGATGTCATGGCAAGTGGTGAAGAAAATAAGAAAAATAAGTAAAAGACAACTATCTATGTGTTTTAAAATCTTGTTCGACATGTGAACGGCCAAGGGATAAATCCGGTACCCCGCACGTGAATTGTGCGACTGCTATCTGAGAAGAATAGACATTTTGGGGATATTTCTGGGTAGTCCACATGTCTACTAAGATATTTTCTCGCCCAGCTAGTACTCATATAATCCAGTCGCAAGCATGGTAATCATGTAAAAGATAGTCATGAAGTATAAACAAAGCCATGATACTAATCCGTGTGACAACGTATCATCAAGCAAGAGAGCATAAGTATAAACATGAAATAGAAAACTACTATGAATCGAAAGCAATCAGAAAGTGCACTTGCCTGAATCCCTGCACAAACCATAGTCACAAGTCGAGGAGGAGGGGATTGTCGATCTAAAAGCTGTCAACCTATAACA
>JANAVB010035638.1:0-26658 GCA_029216955.1 Iris pallida | reverse complement strand
GAGAGAGAGAGAAAAAATTGGGGGAATGAAATTTTCCTCCCGTCGGTTCAACTTAAGCTAGGCTATTGACTTAGCGACGAACTATCGACTGATAAACTCCGTCGCTAATCCTCCGTGAAATGTCGTATGGTCGACGGAATGTTCGTCGCTACTTAGTCGTTAATCTCATGTGATTTTTTTAATTTTTCCAACCACTTAGCGACGGACGGTCCGTCCGTCGCTAATATCCCATCATCTGGTCGACGTATTGTCCGTCGCTATGTATCGTCCATTCCCCCGCCAACTATTGACATTTTTCTGTGATTTTTTTAACATTTTCCCGCCAATTAGTGACTACCGAGTAACTACTGGCCGACGGATTTTTATTTCGTCGCTATTTTACCGACGGCTTGCCGACGGATAGGCGACGGATGTTCACCTTATAAAAATTGGTGCACGATTAGCCGGGAAGTCGTCGCCAGGTTGTCGGTAGTCCGTCGCTACGGACGACGGATTTATTCCGTCGCTAAACCGCCATCGCCAATTTACTGTATTTTGGTAGTGATCAGGTATATCATGTCATGTACTTCATCATGTGCATCATGTACTCCTTGTATTCGTATTATTGTCTAATGTACTTCATGTACTTCTTGTGCCTCGTGTGCAAATAAAAATTATGTACGTAACTGTCACGACCCGCACCTATTTTTTCGGATACGAGACGTGTCCAAGCCAGCCTACGCCGCAGTGTCGACGGTAGTAGAACGCTGTATAGCCACAAAGCTCAAAATCAAAAATAATGCTCACTCACAAAAACTAATTTAATTTACAATATTCACAAGCTTATATTTGCAGAAAATATAAACTCTTACAAATATTGAAACGGTTACAACTCATCTATCTAGCTAATCTCTAGGTTTCCATCTGCAAGTACACACGTAACTCCCATGCTACGTGAATCCACGGCTAACCTAAAAAATATTGGTTTCTAGTCAGGAATGGAATGAGTACAATTCACTGAATGCAGTTTCAATATATGAAAATGACTATACGAGAGAGGTTAGCCTTTAGACATATGATTTATAAAATAAATGAAGAAAGACAGAATAAAAGTAAATACCAAGAACAGAAAATGAAATACAATAAAATACTCACCGACTGACCGACTGAAGTACCTTTGATATGTGACCGATCTCGGAACAATTATACGACACGGTCTACACTATCTACACGGTATAAAGTTACACGGTCTACACTGTATAAAAGTTACATGGTCTATACCGTATAATGTTACATGGTCTACACTGTATAATGTACACGATCTACACCGTATAAAGCAATAATGAATCATGGTCTATACGGTATAATGCAAGAATAAATCACGGTCTATATGGTATACACGATATAAGGTCAGATCACACATCGTTGGTACTTCACCTCCCCCGACACAAAGAATAAAATCAACATAAAGACTGAAATCATATCTCTATCGACTAACAATGATGCATAGTAAGGATCAATACTGAAAATAAACAATAAACTGTACTCGCCTGTGGTCCTCTACTGGTGAAACCGACAATCCAAACCATTCAGTGTGCCACAATAGTCAAAACTCGTACAACAGTCTCCGGATGCTGAAATAGACATTACCAATGTTCTCAGAATAGTCAAATTAGCTAGAATTGCCTGTCCTTAAGTCCAATTCTGGACACAGGGACAAAACGGAAATTTTGGGTCAAAATGGTGTCCGCCGTTGGACCCACTTTGCACCGAAAAGCATGCCAGGGTCAATGGTCTCTAAAGTCATCAAACTACATGTCTACGGATTCGTTTTGTTGATACGAACCCAACCGTATGTCCAAAGTTGGATTCTGGCGGGCCGTGCACAAAATCGCCCGATGAATCGGACCGTGAGGCCCGCAAAACGGCGATCCAATCAACTGTCTCAGAATCGGACCAACTTGGCATACAGGACCAGAAAAATGATACGGTCCTGCTGGCGTAAGTTTCGTCTCGATCTGATGAACGTGCACAAAATAATTAAGAAATTTGCACAGAGGCCGATACGGTGAATTTTGACGGATACGCATCAAATTTGTCGCGCACACGTGACCAACTTGAATTCCGTTAAAGCCCACACGTCCACGAAGCCGTTACGCACCTTTCGATACTTTCGGTTCGCGACCACATCGCCCGGATTGGCGGGACGCACGTCGTATCGAAGATTTTTATTGAATTTCTATAATTTCGAAACTAGTTTTTTTTCTAAAAGTTTGAAACTGAATTAATCACAAACTAACCAATGAAAAATAAAACTATGAGTTGGGTTTCCATCTTGTATATGTTGTCCATGAATCTCTTCAAACAGATCCTAAAATTTCTCAATAAACTGTCTAAATTCTTCCTTCCAAAATGGGTTCTTGGACTCGAAATTCTGTCCTCTTTCGACAGTTTTTCATCGAACTTGGGTTCAATTTTTCGAGAAATAGAGGTTATCTAAAATCAACCTGACTGATGGGAATTACAGTTGTATAGGTTGTCGAAATACCTGCGAAAACGGTTCGACCATTGGTCGACCGAGCGCGACGGAAAGTTACTGCAAAGTCGGTCCCCGCAGGCCACTACTGTTGTCATAGCTCGATTATGTCCGCTGCTGCTGCCGCGACGGCTCCGGCCGGCCGGCGGTGGCCCTCGGCGGCGCGTGCACATGTGGGGAGGGGTCGCCTGGGGTCGGCGCTGTGTGGGATCGGGTTTAGGGTTTGCGTGTACTCCTCTGTTCGAATCCTTATACTTATATACATTCGGTTCTTTGCAAACAGGGAAGGAGCTGCGCGGGTATGGGCCGTTTCGTGTGACTCACGAGATATTGGTCCCCACCAATATCTCGTGGGTTATTGCTATTGCTGTGGTTTTTGTTTTTTTTTCTTTTCCCTTTTTCTATACTTATACACACACACATACACACACACACACACACACACACACACACACACACACACACACACATATATATATATATTTTATATATATATATATATATATATATATATATATATATATATATATATATATATATATATATTGACTTATATAATATTCTTCCATAAAACCTAATTAAAACCTCAATGTCATCCATTCCTAGCGCAGAGCCTATTATATAAATACGAATATATATGTATAACATTTATTTGACAAATATAATATAACCAATAATAATAATATTATTATATAATAATAACCTCAATAAATATAATAATAATAATAATAACAAAATTTAATAAACTAATAATGGTATATATACCATTATGTGTAGTCTAATAATCCTAAAATGTATAATGACCTATTTTATACCAACGTCCTTGAGTATCAACTAATAAGGATATTTATAATATTTAATTATGAATACTTAGAAATATTCATCAGGTCATTAAAATGGAATACAACACAATCCTACCAAAATACGTCAACACGAATGTCATTGGACGTCCCGCATGACTACATGGGCTCGAGGTCAGTTCGGGTCCAATCCGGACTAAAATGGTACAACCGGTTTTCCTAAAACTCTATAATATAATTAATAAATAATTAAAACTTCAGTAAGGGTTAAGTCGCAACTTGGCCTGATTTTCCTAGTTAGGACATCACTATGGCTCAGCCTTCCCTACCAGCGCTAGTACACTAGTCAAAGCACGCCATTGCACTATTCGTGTCACGATTTCTAGTCACCTTGCACTCCAAAACTCCGCCATGGCTAAAGTCATCTACCGTAATAATTAACTAAGTAATTATTTATGAAAAATTCTAAAGGTCACCATTTAATTCAAATAAATAAATAAATAAATTTTATCACAAATTTCGGAAAGAGGGGTTACAAATCTACCCACCTTAAAAATAATTTCGTCCTCGAAATTTAAGGAAATAGTCCATCCGCTATGATAGAAGACAATTTCCATTAGCTATAATCTATTCTCATGGTCATTTCGTACTACGAATCCTGGAGAGTTTCTACCCACCTTTGGTCACACTACTCCCTCAAATTTTATGTCGCTAAAACTTTACAATCATCCAACTACTTGATAAAATTTCTACCCATAGATATCTACTGCTTATGGCATCTATAATCTGCTCCTATCTATCAAACAACCCAAAATTTAATAAGCAACAATTTACACAAATAGCAGAGGAATATTGGTAAATTCTAATAAACATGACCTTCGTAGCTCCAAATAGGAAGGACAGGAAGATAAGGAAGAACAATAAAGTTTCAAGAGCGATAGAGAGTATCCAAAGATGCAGATAAAAGAAAGTCTATGAACCATTGACTTATTTGCTAGAGGGGGCTACTCTAGTCCAGTCACTTGCGTAATCGAAGAACCCTTCATTTCCTAGAGGGGCTTGCAATCCGTGAAATACAGAAGTTTCGTTCTCGAAATATATCTAAACAAGGTTCCATAATAGAATGGAATTTGAGAAATCAAGGTTGTGATCTTTTTGTGGTTATTTAAACACACAAACAAGGGATATAATTGCAATACAAGATCGTATCACGACTTCTAGGTAGATGGAATAAGGGTTACGAATGACTTCACATTCTAAGAGATGGAGGCTACATAATCGGTATAGGGACCTATCTCAAATAGTTCGGTTTTATATATTCCAAAAAATGGTGGTTTGTATGGATGGGTTATACTGGGTCTAATAGGTTCCTGATTGGACATCAATCGTTGGTTGGATGAACCTCGAATTTCAGTCTATATTGACTGGTCAAGATCCCAATGATTATACTACTTCTACTAGGTTAGGGTAACCTAGAATAGGTTTCCAGCCCCGTGGTTGAGCTAGTTGCCAGTCAGGTTGGTTAGCTAGGTCCCTAAAGCCCAAAATTTCCTTTAGTGACTTTTGTGTTTAAGTAGCACGAGAAGACACAATGAGTGGCACACTAGTGACATGTGCGTAGTGGGCTTCGAGAGAATCACAACCATATATTGGGTCGAATTAATTGAGTCAAGGTTGAGTCTCTAATGGTAGTCGGGAAGTATACGGGTATTATGGTAAGGGTTATAGCTAGTCCTTTTGACCTGAAAGTCGTACCATAAAAGTAGAGTACAAGGGGACGGGTTTGAGTGGGACATGATATACCTAGATGAAGGAGGACTCGTCTAGATCTTGTATATAAATTTATTGGAAGGTAACAGCTGGTCTCGTGCTCCAATTATTAATGACACGGCCGGGGACACCAAATGACCTAAATGAAAAGTAGGAGTCCATGGGCACTAATTATCATCCTAATGGAAATTATTCCCCTCAATCGGTAATCCCCGTATATCCTAAAATTTTAGAAGGCTTACAGTCTACTCACCTTAGAAGCTAGGACATAGTTTTAGGAATAATGAGGTTAGAAGAATTTCAAAGTCAGGATATTGTACCTCGACTCTTGTTAATAAAGAATAAGGCACAGCGTGACGGAATACAGTAGATATAAGTCGAGTCAAGGATCGTTCCTCACTAAATAGAAAATGAGTGTGTACAATGACACATGGTCGATAAAATAGAATGATATGCTTGTCCACAGTATACAAGAGTTGTAGTGATCATGCATTACTGTTGACAACTGGTAGGTCATAATATGACAGGGTATTTAAGCTATGGTATTGGCTAAGCTAGTGACTGTGGGGTTCCCATACTAGTTAGGTCTTAATAGTAAAATTTACATAACTAGGGTAATATTTGTTGAAAACCAATCTCGGGATGAGTGCCTACCATAGTCACGATAAATGATTGCCCTTATCCTTGTCTATTCATCTCATGTCTAAACTGTGGGCTTTGGTCGAGGAACGGTTGAGTCAAGGCATAAGGATTTCTAGATAAGGCAATATTCAAGAAAATATTTAGAGACTCACAGTGAATTATTTCTTGAGAATAGATAGTCTCCTGGGTTGGCATTTTGACTAAGGGTAAAACCCTAATCATTCTTAAATTCAGATGGCTAGAAGGTCACAATAGCAGTTTGGGGGTCAAGAGGAGAACGAGTAACTCAAGGCAAGGTTCTAGTCACATGGCTGGCCGATGGTAGCTACACTTGTGTATATAACTATCATAGCCATGGGGATACTCTGTATCTATCTACCAATCATGAGCTTTCGTCCTCCCAAATCAGTGGAAGACAAAAACAATAAAGAGTACAAGGGAGATGTCACTGAATACAATTTCGTGATTCAAAGGCGAATGTATAATTCAAGAGGAACTGTTAATACGGTCGCGGATGAGACCCTAGAGACATCTACATCTCAATCCACGTAGGTTAATCAGAGGGAGAGCGAACCGAGTGCACTACGGTTAATCAGACCGTAATACATCGATTCTGTTTAGACAATATGTTAGTAGGCGTCCCTACTAAACCTATGTCTTGAATCAAGCTCGAGAATAGAGTGAGCTTGCAAAACTAGGCTGTAATAGCAGCATTGGTTAAGATAGTCAAAATACAAGTACGCAAGATTTTTGAAAGGAGGCACAAGTAGTTCGAGTTTTATGAGAATCAAAACTTTACCCGGTGTTCTTGCTTATACAGTCTTCCCACTATCTTCTTATCCATAAGGCCTCGGTCAACTAATGGATTATGGACCTCTATATTCTATATTCTAGGTAAACCTATTAGTGCCAGTCAATTACCTCGTCAATAGATCACAAGGACCACGGAATGCTAGGTCGGGAGACACACTACCCAATTTATAGAACTTCCACTAGTATTGGCTTTGGCTCTTATGGGACATACAAGGCATTTTCCTATCCTCTATAGTATCCTAAACTTGTAATCATGTCTGAAGTCATTTCACCGAGGATTATGCCTCGTCCGGATACTCTGGCTAGGGTAAACCCTTGGTTTCGTAACTCAAATAACTCAAATATGATACAAGATCAACCATTTCTTAGCTCTACCCAATATTGACTCAAGGGTAACTACGATCAAAGAGGACCACTATCCATAGTTTAGCAATATTCTATAACCTGTATTTTTTAAACTAATTTTAACTCTAGGGGTCGTGCCTTGCCAGTGTGCTGCTGGCTGCAGGGAATCCATAGTCTCCATAATTCAAATAAATGGCGACAGTGCGCTGCTGTTCTGCCATTATAAGTTAACTAACATTACTTTAACTAAATCTGTAAAAAAATTTGGGCTACTAGAGATTCAAACAAGTCGACTATATAATAAGGCGTAAATATTTGTTCTATCAGTCACAATCTTTAAAATAAAAGATTTAATTATGGAGGAAATAACTGAAGACAAAAGGATTACAAACATTCTAGTATCTATTCCATGTGTATTCAAACCTTTAAGGAAAACTTCGAATCGAAACTAACTTGAGGTTCATCTATGGATAACATAAAAATAATAGTTCTTAGGGCAAAAATAGGAACTAAATAGGCAATTCGACTAAGATATGAGGATGATATCTAAGAGGCAAAGAGAAGGAATTTGCACAGTTTATCAAGGTTAGATCATTAATTCTATGAAGCCCTGTCCCACCAAGCGAATAATCTAACCACATTGGATCGTATCGTCATATCAAGAGGTAATGGTGTACCTATGAGGATCTGACAACTATCAAAATTAATAACTCCTCATCTAAATTGCATGACCTAGACTACCCATCGGTAAATTTGTATAAGGGACTCCTAGTCCTAGTCATTCTCTTAAATTAAATTAATTTCTAATTCGTGAATGAGCATTTCCTAGTCGCAGGCTCGCAATAGTACGACTAACTTAAGTACCATCACGAGTTCGCATGATTTGCGAAAACCGACCTGCATGGGCCACCACAAAAACTTGTCACGACCCGCACCCATTTTTTTCGGATACGAGACGTGTCCAAGCCAGCCTACGCCGCAGTGTCGGCGGTAGAACACTATGTAGTCACAAAGCTCAAAATCACCAATAATGCTCACTCACAAAAACTAATTTAGTTTACAATATTCACAAGTTTAACATTTGCAGAAAATATAAACTCTTACAAATATTGAAACGGTTCCAACTCATCTATCTAGCTAATCTCTAGGTTTCCGTCTGCAAGTACACCCGTAACTCCCATGCTAAGTGAATCCACGGCTAACCTGAAAAATATTGGTTTCCAGTCAGGAATGGAACGAGTACAATTCACTGAATGCAGTTTCAATATATAAAAATGACTATACGAGAGAGGTTAGCCTTTAGACATATGATTTATAAAATAAATAAAGAAAGACAGAATAAAACTAAATACCAAGAATAGAAAATAAAATACAATAAAATACTCACCGACTGACCGACTGAAGTACCTTTGATATGTGACCGGTCTCGGGACAATTATGCGACACGGTCTACACTATCTACACGGTATAAAGATACACGATCTACACTGTATAAAGTTACACGGTCTACACTGTATAATATTACATGGTCTACACTGTATAATGTACACGATCTACACTGTATAAAGCAATAATGAATCACGGTCTACACGGTATAATGCAAGAATAAATCACGGTCTACGGTATACACGGTATAAGGTCATATCACACATCGTTGGTACTTCACCTCCCCCGACACAAAGAATAAAATCAACATAAAGACTGAAATCACATCTCTATCAACTAACAATGATGCATAGTAAGGATCAATACAGAAAACAAACAATAAACTGTACTCGCCTGTGGTCTTCTACTGGTGAAACCGACAATCCAAACCATTCAGTGTGCCACAATAGTCAAAACTCGTACAACAGTCTCCAAATGCTAAAATAGACATTACCAATGTTTTCAGAATAGTCAAATTAGCTAGAATTGCCTGTCCTTAAGTCCACTTCTGGACACAGGGGCAAAACGGTAATTTTTGGTCAAAACGGTGTCCGCCGTTGGACCCGCTTTGCACCGAAATACGTGCCAGGGTCAATGGTCTATAAAATCATCAAACTATATGTCTACAGATTTGTTTTGTTGATACGAACCCAACCGTATGTCCAAAGTTGGATTCCGGCGGGCCGTGCACAAAATCGCCCGTTGAATCGGACCGTGGGGCCCGCAAAACGGCGATCCAATCAACTGTCTCAGAATCGGACCAAACTTGGCATACAGGACCAAAAAAATGATACGGTCCTGCTGGCGCAAGTTTTGTCTCGATCTGTTGAACGTGCACAAAGTAATTGAGAAATTTGCACAAAGGCCGATACGGTGAATTTTGATGGATACGCATCAAATTCGTCGCGCACACACGACAAATTTGAATTCCGTCAAAGCCCACACATCCACGACGCCGTTACGCACCTTTTGATGCTTTCGGTTCGCGACCATGTCGCCCAGATTGGCGGGACGCACGTCGTATCGAAGAGTTTTATTGAATTTCTATAATTTTGAAACCAGTTTTTTCTAAAAGTTTAAAACTGAATTAATCACAAACTAACCAATGAAAAATAAAACTATGAGTTGGGTTTCCATCTTGTATATGTTGTCTATGAATCTCTTCAAACAGTTCCTAAAATTTCTCAATAAACTGTCCAAATTCTTCCTTCTAAAATGGGTTCTTGGACTCGAAATTCTGTCATGTTTCGACAGTTTTTCATTGAACTTGGGTTCGATTTTTCGAGCAATAGAGGTTATCTAAAATCAACCTGACTGATGGGAATTACAGTTGTATAGGTTGTCGAAATACCTGCGAATACGGTTCGACCATTGGTCGACCGAGCGCGATGGAAAGTTACTGCGAAGTCGGTCCCCGCAGGCCACTACTACTGTCATAGCTCGATTCTGTCCCCTGCTGCCGCGGCATCTCCGGCCGGCCGGCGGTGGCCCTTGGCGGCGCACGCGCATGTGGGGAGGGGGTCGCCTGGGGTCGGAGCTGCGTGGGATCGGGTTTAGGGTTTGCGTGTACTCCTCTGTTCGAATGCTTATACTTATATACATTCGGTTCTTTGCAAACAGGAAAGGAGTTGCGCGGGTATGGGCCGTTTCGTGTGACTCACAAGATATTGGTCCCCACCATTATCTCGTGGGTTATTGCTATTGCTGTGGTTTTTTTTTCTTTTCCCTTTTTCTATATATATATATATATATATATATATATATATATATATATATATATATATATATATATATATATATATATTTACATATTGACTTATATAATATTCTTCCATAAAACCTAATTAAAACCTCAATGTCATCCATTCCTAGCGTAGAGCCTATTTATATAAATACGAATATATGTATAACATTTATTTTACAAATATAATATAACCAATAATAATAATAATATTATATAATAATAACCTCGATAAATATAATAATAATAATAATAATAATAATGAAATTCAATAAACTAATAATGGTATATATACCATTATGTGCAGTCTAATAATCCCAAAGTGTACAATGACCTATTTTTTACCAATGTCGTTGAGGATCAACTAATAAGGATATTTATAATATTTAATTATGAATACTTAGAAATATTCATCAGGTCATTAAAACGGAATACAACACAATCCTACCAAAATACGTCAACACGAATGTCATTGGACGTCCCACATGACTACATGGGCTTGAGCTCAGTTCAGGTCCAGTCCAGGCTAAAATGGTACAACCAGTTTCCTTAAAACTCGATAATATAATTAATAAATAATTAAAACTTTCGTAAGGGTTAAGTCGCAACTTGTCCTGGTTTTTCTAGTTAGGACATCACTATGGCTCGACCTTCCCTACCAGGGCTAGTACACTAGTCAAAGCACGCCATTGCACTATTCGTACCATGATTTCTAGTCACCTTGTACTCCAAAACTCCGCCATGGCTAAAGTCATCTACCGTAATAATTAACTAAGTAATTATTTATGAATAATTCTAAAAGTCACCATTTAATTCAAATAAATAAATAAAAATATTTTATCACAAATTTCGGGAAGAGGGGTTATAGTAACGTATCGCGATCAGATCCATGTGTATTGATTGGGGCGGGGGAGTAGAAGTACTTATGTTATTACATCCCATAGTATAATTATGTACATGTCGATTATACCTTTCATGTATAATCAAGTTACTGTAGAATAGTCATGTGCAACCTAAACCAATCACATAACTGTCTTTTTCTCTAAATTACTTGTGTTCATTTCAAGTTAACATGTTCTCTATCTTATTCACGTACTCAGTTCCTTATATCTTCATGATGTTATTTCTCTGTATTTCTATTCCAGTACATCTTGTATATTATTCTATTATGAGTTATATATTTCCTACCATGCAATGGAACTGCTTTCAGAGTTATGTACTTCGTTTCAATCCTGACTGGATATATTTTTCAGAGGATGAGGAAGGCTTTTGCACGACCTATTATGGAGTGAGCGTCGATGAAGTTGTGACTTGGATCACCAGGAGGATCCTGCTAGCTTAGAGGAGACACCAGTAGTATCTAGTTAGATAGGTAGGATATTTTGCCTGGATTTATTTCCAGTTATCATTTGAGATGTCATATTATACTCTCTACTCTTTGAGATGTTTGTTGACTCTTAGACATACTTCTATTTGGTTGTATGCACTTTGACATCTATCTACTTCCTTCTAGTGTTATTATTCTTCCTTAGCTATTTGTGATTGAGATTGTATTATTCTGTAATTGTCCTCCGTATGGAGAGTTATCATCGATAGGTACATTTATATTGTGTTATAATTAGTTGTGCAACCTAGGACAGCGTTCTACCACCAACACTACGGCACAGGCAGGATCTCGTGCCCTTTCACTGGGTACGGGTCATGATATTCTTCTACTACAGACATAACAACAAATGTAGTTTTTATTTCTCGAGTAGAAACTAAGTCAGTAGCAGATGCTTTTCTTTATGAATTTAGGATTGATGCCTTGTAAGAGGAACTTAATCAATTTGAGAGAAACCAAGTTTAGAAAATTGTTCCTAAAGCTATTGGTTAATCGATAATTGGTACCAAATGGGTGTTCTGAAATAAACTAAGTGAGGATGGACATGTTCTATGCAACAAAGCACGTCTAGTAGCACAAGATTATAATCAAGAAGATGGAATTGATTATGACGAGATATATGCTCATGTTGCTAGACAAGAATCTATTCGCATGTTTTGTGCATTTGCATATTTTATAATTTTAAAATTTTCAAATGGATGTTAAGAGTGCATTTTAAATGGTTTTATAAAGGAAGAGGTTTTTGTGATGTAACCCCCTAGTTTTGAGGATTTTCAAAAACCTGATCACGTTTTCAAGTTAAGAAATGTACTTTATGGACTCAAATAAGCACCGCGTGCTTAGTATGAATGTGTAAGTACTGTCCTACTTTAAAATGGTTTTTCAAAAGGAAGAGTTGATACAACTTTGTTTATCAAAACTTTAGATAATAGTATTTTACTTGTGCAAATATATGTTGATGACATAATTTTTGGTTCTACTAACGAAAAACTCTGTCAAAATTTTGCTAAGTGTATGTAGAGTGAGTTTGATATGAGTATGATGGGAGAACTCAACTACTTCCTGGGACTTCAGATCAAACAACACTCGCAGAAAACCTTCATCAATCAAGCCAAGTACACAAAGGACTTACTAAAGAAGTTTGACTTCGACAACGTAAAGCCTATCAGCACGCCAATGACTATATCAACTCGACTTTGAAGTACGTGTAGGCAACTCTAGAGGGAGGATAAATAGAGTACTTGTGACAATAATAAACAATTAAAAATTCAACTCTATTCAATCCCAACTAGTAAATAAATAATCATAGTATAATTGCGAAAATTAAATAGAGATCAGAAAGCATACGCAGACACAACAATATTTAACCTGGTTTTCCTCGTGGAGGACTAGTCCAGGCCTGAGAACTCTAGCTCAGGATTGAAATCCACTATTTGTGAAATAGCTTTACAACCACGTGCCTTTACACAGAAGTGCACGCCAACTTCTTGAAAAGATCGCTGAGGCGAAACTTGGAATTTTCCAAGTGACTTCTTCAAGACTCTTGCACAAAACTTCTAATTGACTCGCACCGAGCACCTTGTAGGCTTGGGAAGTTTTGTGGCTAGTAGATGAGAATAGTATGGCTCTTTAGGATGTATAGGCTATAAGAGACAAGAGATGAGAAGATTGGATGATTTAAAATAGGAGAAAAGGGTGCCTATATATACTAGTTCTGGGAGGCCGAGTTCGGCCAGAACTCTGTCCAAAATTAATTATGGCCGTTGGATAACTTGCAATGAGAAATCCCTAAAAATTAGCTCCTAGAAATTAGGAGACAGAGTTCGGCCCGAACTCTGCCTCCTTGGAGACAGAATGCTCATTGGGCTATTGGGCTTTGGCAGATTGGATTTTTGCTTTTTGTGGCTTTTTGGTTATCTAGTCTATGGTTGAGGTACTCAGTGCGACTCAACGTACAATAGTCTAGACTCAATAAAAGTATAAAAATTACAGACTTCCGATGACAAGCTCCAGCAGTATTCGTCGAGCAGTCATCGATGATGATTGTGTGACTTGATATGTGTTAGTCGTCTGATTTGTAGCTTCGATGACGATTTATGTGTCGAGTTGCATCATGTCAAATATCGATTTGTTAATTATCAAGATTAGGTTGACTGTGATCCAGTTTGGGTCAACAATCTCTCCCATTTTGATAATTGACAAAATTACGATATTTGCGTGTCGCAACATTCATACCTGGACACATATATAGCTCCCCCGTAGATGGATATTTTGGCTCCCCCGTAAATAGAGAAGTCCTGATACACGTACTAGTCCAAATAATATAGCACACAAGTATTTATCCAAAATGGTTAAGTAAATATCACATATTCTCCCCCTTTGACATTTAGCAAAATGAAATAGAAGCTCCCCCATAAATAATAACCATGGAGAAAATATACAATCACACAACCAATGCTCAAGTCTAACGTAAGAGATAACTAGCAAAATAATCCAAATAGAAGTCATATAAGCATAAAGTAGTACCAAGTAAAGAGTTCAACTACATAATCACTGAATGAAAATAACAAAGTGCATAAACAAAAGAAATTCTAAGCATCACCAGCATCATAAAATGTACCACGGCCGTCACAGAGCATGGGAAGGTCCAACATAGTCGGATGGGTCACTGGTAGAGCGACGAGGATCAACAAATGCTGCATTTGGATCCAAATATCTCCTGACCCAGGTGTCGTTGATACGGTAACCTTCATGAGAAGGGTCCCGTACAATGGGGTAAGACACCGTAGGATAAGAAGCCAAGAAGTACTGGATGTCATGCAGAGTATTGCTGATGGCCGACATCTGTAAGGTGGTGCGATAGTCCATCTGTGTCCAACGATCACGCAACATGGTCTGTATGGACTCAAGAGTAGTAGGTGCCTCGGGGGAAGGTTGGCTAAGAGCAGGAGGATCAGCCTGAGCATCAGACTCGGAATGCTCTGACTCAGCAGGAGACTCAACAGCTGCTAGAAGCCGTCGTGCCTTAGACATATAGGCAGGGGCAAGATGGAACTGGCACTCATCAAGGGGAATATAAAACGTACGAAAAATTATCAGCAAATATAGGGCGTGGACCAATGATCGAAGTCTCTTCCGTGCACTAATCATCCAGTCCATCATAGTGCGTGAAAAGTTAAAAGGGACATGGAAGTGAAGATGATAAAGTGCAGAGATCTCAATATAAGATACTTCATCGGTCGATCTTGCTTTGGGCAAGATCGTAGAGAAAATGATACGATGAAGTTCATAAAAATACGGGTTAAGATATTTAGCCTTTAACTTGCGTGGACGAGTGTTGGGAGTACACAAATCATCCTTGAAACATTCAAGGGACGATCCATCAGGAAATTGAAACTTGCGTGCATCGACAAGTTTCTCCCAAGAATTGGGTTCCGGGATCTCGAGATATTCCGCAAGCTCAAAATCATCAAAAGTAATATAGATACCGGCAACACGAGAATAGGTTCGTGTGTCGTCAAAGGTTAGATTACAATAAAATATCTGGATGGCATTCAAATAGATAATAGATGATGTAGAAACTAACTCATCTAAACAAAGATCATGGAACAATGAATCATAAGCCAAAAATATAGTAAAATTGATCGAATGACCCGCATACACACTCTGTGAACGGAAATTGGTAAACCATTCATTGGAAGCCTCCAATGATACAAAAATTTGTTCATTGAATGTGTTGGGTCATGAGGTGGTGGTGGATTAAAAAGTGGATGAATTGGAGGAGCAAGAGGAGGAGGAGGATTGGAAGATGATACACCTTCACTCCTTCTTCTCTTGCCTCTTCCAAAAAGTCTTGGAGCCGTAGAGAATTTGAAAAATTGAAAGAAAATAGAGAAGAATATGAAATTATACCTCACACAAATGAGAAAAAATGGAAGAGATCTTCCCAAAAGCTTGAGATCTTGAGTTTGGGAAGAAAAAGAGCCCTAAAAGTGGAGTTTCTAGGGTTGGGTTTGAGAAATTTGTGTTTGGAGGAAGGTGGAAGAAAAACAAAATGAAGAGAGAGGGTTGTCTCTCGGGTTTAAGGTGTTTAGGAGCAGCCAAGCGGGTTAAATCTGGACCATCGGATCAAAACAATGAGTAGCTGAGAAGTATTGAAGGTTCTGTGACCAAGGATACAGAGTTCGGCCTGAACTCTGTGTGGGGCAGAGTTCGGCCCAAACTCTGTGTGGGGAAGAGTTCAGCCCGAACTCTGCCTCCATGGGCACAGAACACAGTAAAGGTTAAAAAATGGCTAAGTGTTGGTGGAAAATAAATAGAATTTTGAAAGTTTGAATTAACTAAGTCATAAATAAAATTAAACCATATAATAAATAAAGATTTATGACAACGACCATTACGATGAGACTGCCATGGGTTAGCTGTAGGGGCCGGATCCCAGCTAGCGGTAGTCCGAAGACTAGTGCACCATGTCGCTTAGGCTTTTACGCCTTGTTGTCAAAAGGACCCTTTCGGCTTGTACCCATAGCAAAGTCACCATAAAGATATATGTCATAATCGGTATTTACGCAGGCCAATTTATTTAATGACCATTTCATCCAAAATTCCTAATTCACGACAAAGAAAGTTGAAGCGCTCTTCGGCCAGTGGTTTGGTATAGAAGTCTACTAGCTGATGTTCATTGTCTATGAATTCTAAATTAATCGTGCCTTGTTGTTGATGATCACGCTAAAAGTGATGTCTAATCTCTATCTGTTTAGTGCGTGTGTGACAAACATGGTTCTTGGTCAGATTAATGGCACTAGTGTTATCGCAGAAAATAGGTATGTGCTTGAAACATAAGTTGTAGTCTTCAAGGGTTTGCCGCATCCACAAAATCTGTGCACAACAACGACCAGCTGCGATGTATTCAGCTTCTGTTGTGGATAGTGCGAAAGAGTTCTGCTTCTTGCTAAACCATGAGACTAATGCCCTTCAAAGCAAATGACATGTGCCGCTGGTACTCTTACGGTCGACTTTGCATCCCGCAAAATCAGCATCGAAATATCTGATTAAGTCAAAGGA
This sequence comes from Iris pallida, assembly GCA_029216955.1. Taxonomy (NCBI): domain Eukaryota; kingdom Viridiplantae; phylum Streptophyta; class Magnoliopsida; order Asparagales; family Iridaceae; genus Iris; species Iris pallida. Next base: position 10,159 of record JANAVB010035638.1, on the reverse strand, counting down.
AGTGGTTTTAGGATACCAGAAGCCTACCGTAATAGTTCCTTTAAGGTATCTAAAGATACGCTTAACTATGGTCATGTGTGATTCCTTAGGATTGGCTTGGTATCTAACACATAAGCAAATACTGAACATAATATCGGGGAGATTAGCAGTTAAATATAATAAACTACCAATCATACCTTAATACTTACGTTGATTGATCGGTTTGCCACTTTCATCAGGTTTCAGCTTTGTGGTAGTGGCCATAGGGGTGCTGATCGGTTTGATGCTGTCAAGCTCAAACTTCTTCAGCATATCCTTGACATATTTCGATTGAATGATGAAGACGCCTTACGAGAGTTGTTTGATTTGCAATCCAAGGAAGTAGTTGAGCTCCTCCATCATGCTCATCTCGAACTCATTCTGCATACACTTGACAAATTTCTTGCATAGACCCTCATTAGTAGACCCAAAAATAATATCATCAACATATATTTGCACTAAAAGAATTGTGTCATCAAGAGATTTGATAAACAGTGTAGTGTCGACTTTCCTTATTAAAAAACCTTTATCTAGTAAGAAAGTACACAGACGATCATACCAAGCTCGGGGAGCTTGTTTGAGGCCATAGAGAGTTTTTCTAAGTTTAAAACGTGGTTGGAAATTTTGTGATTTTCGAAACCAGTTGGTTGTTTGACAAACACCTCTTCCTTGATAAAACCGTTTAGAAAAGCACTTTTCACATCCATTTGGAAAAGTTTAAAGTTTTGAAAATTTGCAAATGCGCAAATCATTCGAATGGATTCTAGTCGGGCAACAGGAGCATACGTCTCATCATAATCGATGCCCTCCTCTTGATTGTATCCTTGGGCTACGAGATGAGCTTTATTGCGAGTGACTGAACTATCCTCGTTTACTTTGTTACGAAAAACCCATTTAGTGCCAATTATGGAGTGGCCAGTAGGTTTAGAAACAAGTTCCCAAACTTGGCTTCTTTCAAATTGGTTGAGTTCTTCTTGCATAGCAGAAATCCAAAATTCATCATTGAAAGCTTCTAAAACATTTTTTGGTTCTATTTGAGAAATGAATGCAGTGCTAGCTATTGTGTCTCTTATAGAGGATCGAGTAGTTACCCCTTTTGATATTTTACCAATTACCAAGTCCTTTGGATGAGAGGGAGTAAATTGGAACTTCTTTGGTAATTTCTTCGGAGAGCTGGTTTCAGAGGTTGTATTTATAGATGTCGAAGTAGATGGTTCATAATCGTCATCGGGAATAACAGCTGTACTATTGTCCTCATCAAAAGTTATATTAGTAGACTCTTCAACAATCATGGAGCGTTTGTTGAACACTCTATATCCCTTACTCTTGGCCGCATAGCCAAGAAGAATACCTTCGTCAGCTTTGGCATCAAATTTGCCTAAGTTGTCTTTGGTATTCAGGATAAAGCAGCGACAACCAAACATTCTAAAATAAGAAACATTAGGAGTCCTACCAAACCAAAGCTCATAGGGTGTCTTCTTCGAAATGGGTTGAATCAATACCCTATTCAAAACAAAGCACGCTGTGCTGACAGCTTCTGCCCAAAAGTATTTCGGAAGAGAGAATTGATTTAGCATAACTCTAGCCATATCGCCAAGAGTTCTATTCTTCCGCTCTACAACACCATTTTATTGAGGAGTTCTTGGACACAAAAATTTATGACTAGAACCATTTGAATCACAAAATTTTTCAAAATTAGAATTTTTGAATTCGCTACTATGATCACTTCGGATACGAGTAATCATGTAGCCTTTTTTGGTTTGGACCTTTTTAGCAAATACTTTGAAAATAGAAATTGTATCACTTTTGTTTGTAAGAAAGAAAACCCATGTAAATCTTGAAAAATCATCTACAATAACAAAAGCATAGAGTTTTCCGCCAATACTGGCTACTCTACTAGGACCAAATAAGTCTATATGAAGTAATTGCAAAGGTCGGGTAGTACTTACAGTGTTTATGGTTTTAAAGGAAGATTTGGTAGCCTTATTCTTTTCACATTCAGCACATACCGTATCTTTCTTGAATGTGATATCTGGCAGTCCTCTGACTAGCATTTTGGTGGATAATATGGATATAGTATCCATATTGGCATAACCAAGACGCTGATGCCATAGGAGCTTTTCGTCTTTGTGAGCGTAAAGGCATCTTCCTGTACTGTTAGTATCACTAGATAGAAAATATAAATGTTATCTTCCTTTATCCCCTCAAAAGCGAAGTCTCCAGTTGATCGATCATAGATAAAGCATTTAGTTTTTCCGAAGTTAATATCATAACCGTGATCAACAAGATGACTAATGCTGAGCAAGTTATGCTTTAACTCGATCACTAAACAGACATCGTTAATGCCAGGAGAGGGAGGATAACCAATTGTATCGTTACCTATGATGTAGCCTTTAAGGTTATTGCCGAAGGAAATATATCCTTCTTTTTTCATCGATAGTGTTGTGAATAGATTTGTATTTCCAATCATATGGCGCGAGCACCCACTATCGAGAATCTACTTGCTTCTAGTTGAGGAGGGAAGGTCCACCTACACCAAGAATAGATGAGACCTTTGGTACCCAGATTCTTTTGGGTCCTGAGAGGTTAGATTTTGGTACCCATGCATATATATTTCTATCAACTAATCTCCTAGTCCTGCATTGTAGAGAAATATGTCCATATAGGTTACAATATGTACATCTAGCATGCATGTTTATACTAGGAGCATGTTGATAGTGATGTCTATAAGTAGGGTGATGATAGCTACGTACAACAGTAGTGTGAGTATGGTGACTGTGTGCAGCAGCAGGGTAACTATAATGATCATAGTGACTGTGTGCAGTAGCATGGTAACTATAATGATTATAGTGATTGTGTGCAGCAGCATGATGATGATAATGATTACGTGTATGTGTCTTACGTGCTGCATGTGAATAGGTATACATGAAAGCATAATTTTATTTAGTATATGGATGAGTGTTCTTGTGGTGACGTACCTTTTTGTGTTGAGTTGGCATGTGTTTGTACGTGTTGTGACTATGAGACTGAACTTGCGGTTGTACAACCTGTTTGCCCAGTTTAATCTCTAATTTCTTAGAGACAGCATTCAACTCATTACATTTAGCAGTAAGACCGTGTATTCTACCTGTAGCAATTTTGAACTTGTTTTTCTCTTCAGCAAGTTCTTTGTTTAAAGCTGTGATCTCAAGTGTTTGTTTCTCAATGATTGATTCAGCATCGTGTAAGCTTAATTTAAGCTTAGATACCTCTTCAGTATTTTTCGTGGGTGTAGTGTTTCTAACATCTTCTAGTAAACATAAAAGTCTATGGATCTCGATTTCGTAGTCCTTGATCTTATCCTTTGCATGTTTATATTTATTGATTACCTTTTTGTGATCCTCAAGTAGATCACCAAAAGTATCACCAAGTTCATCAAATGAGAAATCATCAAAAAAAATCTTTTACCTTTTCTGAAGTCGCCATTAGACAGACGTTAGCCGTGCTTTATGGTAAGTCTTCTTCCACGTCAGAATCACTAGCCTCGCTTTTATGCCAGATGCTAGTATTGGCATACTTCCTTGTAGTTGGCTTCTTGTATGGCTTCTCGTATCTGTTTTCCTTCTTTGCTAAGGGACGATCTTTCTTGACATGTCCCGTCTTTTTGCATCCGAAGCAGGTGGGTTCTTCCTCATCGTCTCTTTGTTCTCTTCTTTTTGTTGAAGCGTAGGAACTTTTTGAAGTTTCGAACTAAGAGAGCTTGATCGTCACCTTCGGAGTCGTCGTCATCAGTGTCTTCTGAGCTGGTTCTTCGGCGATGAGCTCTCAATGCAATCTCCTTCTCTTTTGGAGCTATTTCTTTGAAGTCTTTTAGATCGAGCACATGCGTCATCAACTTTCCCATCAACGTTTCTCGTGACATTGTCGTGAGATCATTGCCTTCGATGATCGTCGTGACTTTGGGGTTCCAAACCTTCGGCAATCCTCGTAGCACTTTGCGTATCTTCTCATGGTTGGAATAATCTTTTCCAAGAGAAGATAGTGGGTTGACGATGTCGAGGAATTTTGTGAACATTTGAGTAATGTCTTATTTGGCTCACTATGCGGCTACCTACTTTAATGCGGCTGCCACTCTCATGCGGCTGCCATCTCCATGCGGCTGCCACCCTCATACGGCAACCACATGGAGATGGCAGCCGCATGAGAGTGGCAGCAGCATTAAAGTAGGTAGCCGCATAGTGAGCCAAATAAGACATTACTCAAATGCTCTGATGCAACACGGCAGCTCTGACATAAAGGTGAATTGACAACTCTGACATAAAGCTACAATGATGACTCTGACATAATGGCGTGCTCCTAGGGAAACGAAGGAAATCTTTATAGCTGGCACGATCCACCAATTCCGAAGCTCACTATGCGGCTACCTACTTTAATGCGGCTGCCACTCTCATGCGGCTGCCATCTCCATGCGGCTGCCACCCTCATGCGGCAGCCACCCTCATGCGGCTGCTACTCTCATGCGGCTGCCACCCTCATGCGGCTGCCATCTCCATGCGGCTGCCACCCTCATGCGGCTGTCACCCTTGTGCGGCTGCCACTCTCATGCGGCTGCCACCCTCATACGGTTGCCACCTACATGCGACTGCCACCCTCATGCGGTTGCCACCTTCATGCGGCTCAGTTATAAGGACTTTCATGCGGCTCAGATTAAAGGACTTCCATGCGGCTCTGACACGAGGCCACACTCATGAGGCCCAACTATGACAGTCCTCCATACGGCTCGCAGCAGTTGGGACACGTGGCAGGAGTTGATCAAATCCCAACAATCTAGATTTATAGCAATTGACATAATAGGCAGTTGGGACACGTGGCAGGAGATTGACCAAGATTTATTCACTCGGATTTGCTGATATCAATAAATCATCACAATGCAGATTTGTTGCAATCAATATTAACTGCCCATGCAGATTTGTTGCAATCAATATTAACTGCCCATACAGATTTGGTACAATCAACATTAACTGTCCAGATTTGTTACAATCAATATTAACGGCCCAGATTAATTTCCAACAAACAAGATCAAGACAAATTGTAACCGCCTACTGTTCAAGGAGCAATCATTGCAAACCCTACTTATCACACCCCACTCCTATAAATAGCAAGATGTCATTCCCTTGCAAAAGAGACACAGAGGGACGGAGAAAAGCACAGAGAGCAGCGGCGGCGCATAGAAGAATCTCCCCACACATCCCGAGAGCATTTCTTCATCAGAGCCAAGGCTACGTCCGATCGTCCAAGGAGTAAGGCAGAGTTGATAGCACTCTCCCGAGCCTCTACCATCACCCCCAGAAAAACTAAACAATTGTACTTAGATTGTTGTACCTAGATTTTCATCCCTAGGCTTTCTTTGTACGAGCGAGTTTGTGTTGTGAAGTAAAAGTCCAGTCCTCCCATAAAACTGTTCTGTTCTTTTATAATCAATGGCAAACAATACCATATAATATATGTACTCCTATATATCATCTTCATATAAAATTCTCCAAAATCCTAAAATTGATATAATAAATCTAATAATTACATGTATAAAATGTGGGGAGTTTACATCCTACCCAACTTAAAGAAATTTTGTTCTCGAAATTAAACTAACGTCGGGGGTGGCATGCAATGCAATACGAAATTAGAGGAGCTAACAACTGAGAGTCATACCTTAGTTTTCGAACAAATACGGATAACGATTTCGGATGTCGTCCTCGCGCTCCCAAGTTGACTCTCCTGGCGAGTGATGCTTCCATGCCACGTGAACCAATGGTATAGATTGATTCTGTAGCACCTTCACTCGACGATCAAGGATACATACCGGTTGCTCTTGGTATGACAAGCTCGGTCCAACAGTGATCTCGGAGTGATCGAGCACGTGACTATTATCTGCCACGTATCGCCTCAGCTGCGATACATGAAACATGTCATACACTCCCTCTAATGACGACGACAATGCCAATCTTTAGGCAACCTCTCCAACACGTTCTAAAACATCGAAAGGGCCGATGTATCTTGGACTCAATTTTCTATGTCCTCCGAATCGAATCGTGCCTCTAGTGGGGGATATTTTTAAGAAAATATGGTCACCTTCCTTGAACTCCAAGGGTCGACGACGATTATCTGTCCACTGCTTCTGACGATCCTGTGCTGCTCGTAAGTGGTCCTGTATCTTTTTCACTTTCTCCACTATGCTCAAAACCAACTCGGGACCCAATATTTGTCTCTCTCGTATGTCGCTCCAACAGACAGAAGATCGACACTTCCTACCATACAACGCTTCAAACGGAGCCATCTTGATGCTCGTTTGATAGCTATTGTTGTAGGAAAACTCTACAAGATGAAGATGGTCTTCCCAAGATCCGCCAAAGTCAAGCATACACGCTTTCAACATATCCTCTAGCATCTAAATAGTACGCTATGACTGGCTGTCTGTCTGCGGATGGTACGCCGTGCTGAACTTCAAACACGTACCCAAACTGTCCTACATACTCCTCCAAAAGTGTTAGGTGAACCTTGAGTCACGGTCCAACACGATGCTAACTGGTATACCATAGAGCTTTACTATTTGCTTCATATACATATCCGCCAAAACTTCTGTGGACTGACCCACTCTAAAAGGTAAGAAATGGGCTGATTTGGTAAGCCTATCAACAATCACCCATAACGCATCTCGTCCACTAGAACTTCGAGGAAATCCTATAATAAAGTCCATCGTAATGTGCTCCACTTCCACTTGGGAATGGGTAGCGGCTACAATAATCCGGCCGTCCTCTGGTGCTCGGCCTTTACTTGTTGGCATACTAAACACTTGGCTACGAAACGAGCTATTTCCTGCTTCATTCCGTGCCAATAATACTGCCGTAAGTCCCGGTACATCTTAGTTCCTCCGGGATGAATAGAGTAAGTCGAACTGTGTGCTTCCGCCATCAACTCCTACCGTAGCTCTCCATTAGGAACATAAATACGATTACCACATCATAATGTCCCATCGGGATGAATCCTCAATCCTGTCTGCTCTCTTACTTCAGTCCTCTCTCGAAGTCGTAGAAATCTAGCATCCGTGGGTAATGATGCTTTGATCCTCTCTACCAGCGATGATTGTACTTAGAGGTTGGCTAATACACCATCCTCTCCAGGCAATACTACTTCAATACCAAGCTGCTGCAAGTCTCCAATCAACTCCCGCTGTGTGGTCAAGAAGTGAGCCATGGGCTTACGACTTAATGTGTCTCCCACAACATTAGCCTTGCCCGGATGATAATATAGCTCGATCTCATAATCTTTCATCAACTCCAACCAACGTCGTTGTCGCATATTCAACTCTTTTTCTGTGAACACGTACTTGAGGCTCTTATAATCAGTGTAGATATCTACCTTCTCGTCGTACAAGTAGTGTCTCCATAGCTTCAAAGCAAAGATAACCGCTGCGAGTTCTAGATCATGGGTTGGATAATTCTTCTCGTGCGCCCTCAACTATCTCAATGCATATGCTACTACGTGACCATGCTGCATCAATACGCATCTTAATCCCTTCCCGGATGCATTACTGTATATATATCACAAATCCTTCCGGACCTGATGGTAGTGTCAAGATAGGTGTCATGGTCAAGCGCTTCTTCAACTCGTCAATAGTGGCTTGACACTGGTCTGTGTCCTTGCAAGTTAATCGAGTCCTAGGCCCCGCTATTCGAGAGAAATCTTCTACGAATCTTCGGTTGTAACCCGCAAGTCCGAGGAAAATTCTCACCTCAGCATGTGGAGCGGGCCATGCCTTGACTGCTGTGATCTTCTCAGGATCTACCTATATGCCGTCTCCAGTAACAATATGTCCAAGAAATGATACCTCATTGAGAAAGAATTCACACTTGCTATGCTTCACAAAAAGTTGCTCGTTCCTCAATGTCCCCAAAACAATCCATAGATGCTGCTCATGCTCCTTTTGACTCATGGAGTAAATCAAGATATCATCTATAAAGATGACTACAAATTTTTCCAAGTACTGGTGAAAGATCTTGTTCATTAAGTTTATGAAGACCGCGGGAGCATTGGTCAAACCGAAAGGCATGACCAAGAACTCGTAGTGTCCATACCTTGATTAAAAATGCCGTCTTCGGAATATCTTCCTTCCAAACCTTCAGTTGGTGATAGCTCGATCATAAGTAGATCTTGGAGAATACTCTTGCTCCACTCAGTTGATCGAATAGATCATCAATACGCGGCAAGGGGTACTTATTCTTCACCGTCACTGCATTCAAAGCTCTGTAGTCAATGCACATGCGCGCTGTCCCATTTTCTTAGGCACAAAAAGAATAGGTGCTCCCTATGGTGACGCACTGGCACGAATAAAGCCTTTCTCCAATAAGTCGTCTATCTGCGTCTTTATCTCTACCAACTCCTTGGGTACTAGTTGATAAACTCGAGATGAAATAGGCTCGGCTCCCGGAACAAGCTCAATAGAAAACTCGATGTCTCGGTCAGGTGGTAGTCCCGGCAATTTTTGGGAAATACATCTTCGAACTCTGTGATGACAGGATGCTGAGGGGTGTCCTGCATCATCATGTGAGTCCCCAATGTGGGTGCATCACAACTCTCTCTTTCTTCTTTGGTGAACTCAAACTCCATCTCATTCTGTGGCCTAAAGACGATACTGCCCCTATGGCAGTCTATCAGAGCAAAATATTGGCTCAACCAGTCCATTCCAAGAACCACATCGAACGTAGGCATAGAAAATACAAGGAGTCATGCTCTCATCTCTCTACCACATATCACTACAGGACAAGCCTACAAACACCACTAATAGGTACAACTCCTCCTCCAGTGAGGATTCTAATATTCTTAGATAAGGGTATGATGGGAATGTTGTGTCTAGTGGCAAAACTAGTGGCTATGAATGAATGAGTGGCTTTAGTGTCAAACAAAATAATGGCAGGAAATGAAGTAACTAAAACCATACATGCCATGACCTCTGCCTCTGTCTCTATGTCCTCAACGGCAAGCGAGAATGCCTGCCCATAATTCTGTCCCGGGCCCTGAGCTCTGGCCTTATTGTATTGTACGCCTTGAGGAGGCAATGGTGGGCAAGGTGCTCCTGTTGCAGGCCGTGGTACTAGAAGTGCTGGGGCCATAGGCCTCAAGGCCTGATGTGCATGTACTAGTGCCTGCTGCTCGGGCAATCTCTGGCCATGTGCTGTCCCGATCCACGTCTCATACATAATCCCAAGCGAAGTCAACAGTCATTCCTGATATGACCTAGCTTTCCACAGAAGTTAAAGTGGGCTTCTGGTAGGGTGTAGTCCTCTGCTGGTACTGTCTTGTGGGACTCCTGATGGGTCTATCCTGGGTAGCTCTAGCCGATGCAACTGCTGGTGTATGACGTCTCGATGTCCGCTATTGCTCCTCGTAAAGAATCTCTGGAGCACGAGATTCCTCTAAGACAGCTGAGTGGGAGACTCGAGACTGTGTAGTCGTATAAGACTTGAGCTCTGGTGCAAGCCCCTGATGGAATCTCCTTGCCTTCTCTAACTCTGTTGGGATCAGTCTCACACCAAATCTACTCAGGCGATTGAACTCTGAGTCGTACTGATCGACTGCCATATTTTCTTGCTTCAGATGAAGGAACTGGTCGTATAGACCGTCTCAAACATGAATAGGGAAGAATCTCTCAAAAAATGAATCATAGAACTGCTTCCAGGTGATCCCATGGCCTAATCATCTCTCTTCTGCCTTCCACCAGTGGTGAGCATTATTTTCTAATAGTAGGTCCACTGCTGTCATCCAATCTCGGGCTGGTAACTGGGATGCCTTCAGTAACTTCTCTGTGCTAATAAGCCATTGAGATACCTCTAGTGGCTTCTCCGTTCCTCTGAAGGTCTTGGGGTTCATGTCTGTGAAGTTCTTGATAGAGCCTTCATAAGGATGCAGAGCCGGTGCTGGTGCTGGTGCTGGTATCGGTGCCGGAGGAGGAGGTGGAGGCCTAGCCAATGCTGCCATCATACTCTGTCTCAGCTCAGTCTGTTGCCACTGAGCCTGCATCATGGCATGCAGAACTAGGAAGTAGGGCTCCCATCAGTCGGTGGTGGAGGCATCTAAGGGCCTGAATGTGGTACAAACTGCTGAGGGAATG